>SMGU01000480.1:0-18336 GCA_004348175.1 Puccinia novopanici
TAATTTGACATCAAAGCACAAAGAGATAAGAGAAAAAGAGCAGGAGACAAACACACAAGAAGCTGATATTTTGATTTTTAGGAGGATGTGAGGTCTGAAAGTTTGATGTGAAGTCCTTGACAGTGAGCATGAACTTAACATGGATTGAGAAATGATCAGTGGTTGAGAGTGCAATGGGGAGAGAGCCAGATTGTGGAATATAATTTACAATTTTAGTAGAGCTAGTGCTGGTGATTGATTGAAAAAAATGCTTGAAGAGGTTTTTGAGACTTTTCTGGTTGGATTGATCATTAAGGATGTTTCAGTTTTTTTCTTCCATTTTAGTTTCAGCTTGGTATCACTACCTGAAACCTAACTGGCTGTTTTCACAGGATTGGGATTTGACACCTGCACAGAGATGATACAAGAGATGGCACACACACGTGAAATAGATGAAAACTCAAAAATATGCTGGATGTGAGAAGTAATGGATATATTGGTTTTTGGTAATGTGTAAAGAAAACTCTGAGGAAAAGAGAAGTATCCCCAGAAAGTACTTCTCATCTTGAGTATCAAGCAATTTTTCTAATCCTTTGGGCATCAGAATTATTGGGGAAAAATATTTCTTCTTCATTCTATCTTGATTCCATCTTTTCTCTTCATTATTGTTTTCTTTCTCATTTATATCTCTCTGTAAAATTTTATTATTCATTGTTACATTTCAGCTACAGTCTTCTCCCATTTGTTGTGTTATAATTATGTAACCAAGCTTTCACACTCTCATGTCACATTCAGAGGTGCAGACTCCAGCTTCTAAACCTCTGAAGTTGACAACAAATGTACCTGGAGCAATAAGAAAATCTGAACATTCTAGTAAAACAGGTGAAATGATGGAACTGGATGTGGGGTTGATGAAACAAGTGATTCACACTAAAAGGAAGGCAGCAAGGTTTTGATTTAGATTTGAGAGATTTATTGGTTTCCAAATGTTAATGATACTCTTGAACTCTTCAGTCTGCTGTAACCAGGCTTACTGCAGACATATGGGGCTTAGACACATGATTGCAAAAGGGAGCTAAAAGCATTGCTATTTGGTAAAAAGCTGAGAAACTGGGAGTTAGAGAGCAACAAGACAAGCCCTGACAAAACATGGTGATACAATGAAATGGAATAAAGACCTGATCAGAAGAATGAACTGTAAGGACTCAAGCTGCATCAAACAAGGTGCAACTAGTGCTCGACTTGTGGTCGAGGAATCTGCAGGTTTAGGCGGCGCGATGAGGCTGTTTCTGGTGCGGGCCTAGTCTGCTACGTCATCGCAAGGAATTTTTTTGATGAGTTAGATCAGAATATTTTCATGGTTATGCTGGCAACCTGCTGCTTCAATTGTGTCCATGAATTGTGTTGTGGACATGGATTGAGGTAGCAGACGTGGCTGGTCTTCAGCGTCTGGTCGACAGTGCGACGTGTTGAGCTCGGGTGGCTCCACGTGGGAGGCGGACGGGCAGATCAAGTTGACTGCCCCGTGGAAAGGGGGTTCGGTCGGGTAGAAAGCAGTCCTGCCATTTCTCCCACTGACATTGGCATCACTCCTTCTTCATCCACCACACTCCTCCAACTACTCGCCGAAAAATCCACACAGACCCAGATCTTCCCTCTCCCTGCCAATGGAGGACGCCCATGCTGCCTCAGTCGAAGAGGTGCTGGATGAATTCCATCTCAAACCAAACCATGGTCTGTCTTCCGTCCAAGTCAAAAACTCAGAGAAGCAATGGGGTAAAAATGGTCAGTGTGTCTCTCTGCCTATTCTTCTAATTTTTCTAACCCAACCAGAATAGACTCCCACTGAGAAGGCTTGTTTTTTTGTTTAGTTTTACCTCAGGAGGCTGGGACGTCGCTCTTCGCAATGATCTTGGAACAATTCAAGGATCAACTGGTCATAATTCTTTTGATATCTGCCATAGTGTCATTCGGTTTGGCCATCTTGGAAGAATCGGAAGACAAGGCCACCGCATTCGTGGAACCATTGGTAATCCTGTTGATCTTGATTGCCAATGCGACTGTCGGAGTCGTGCAAGAGACTAATGCCGAAAAAGCGATCGAAGCCCTGATGGATTATGCGCCGGATGAAGCGACCGTCACTCGCTTTGGGAAAACCTTCAAGATTCATGCCTCAGACTTGGTGCCCGGAGATGTCATCACAGTCTCTGTTGGTGACAAGGTTCCTGCTGATGCCCGAGTAATTTCGATTTCCTCGGCCTCCTTTACCGTCGATCAAGCCGTCCTTACTGGTGAATCTCACAGTGTAACAAAGTCAACCGAAACTGTCAACCTGCCCGGTGCCGTAAAGCAAGACATGATCAACATCCTGTTTAGCGGCACTACGATTGTCAGCGGGAAAGCTCAAGCGGTTGTCGTTGCCACAGGTGGTCGCACCGCGATCGGTGATATCCACGAATCTATCACCAGCCAGATCTCTCAAAAGACTCCACTCAAACAAAAGGTAGATGATTTCAGCGACGTCTTGGCCAAGGTGATAACCGTCATCTGTATCCTCGTCTGGTTATCAACATTCGCCACTTCAACGATCCCAACCATCATGGCTGGCTGAAAGGCGCGATCTACTACTTCAAGATCGCCGTCGCGTTGGCCGTCGCTGCTATCCCCGAAGGTCTCCCCGTCGTCATCACACTCTGTCTCGCCTTGGGGACGACCAAGATGGCTAAGATGAATGCCATCGTCCGATCTCTACCAAGTGTTGAGACTCTGGGGTGTACAAATGTGATCTGCTCTGATAAAACTGGAACTTTGACTACCAACCAAATGTCGGTCTCAAAAGTACGTGGCTCCCTCATGCTTACCTTTTGACCTTTTTTCATTTTATTGGCCCACCTGATGTTTTCAGTAAACCTTGTGAAACAGTTCTTGGTAGTTGAAGGATCTCAAATCGCCGAATTCGATGTCAAAGGTACAACCTATGCACCCGAAGGCCATGTCTTGTGAGGAATTGCATCTGTGCGGCAACTGTCGATGCTCTGCTTTAAACCAACTCATGTTTGCTTCCTTCTGCAGGGATTCCAACGGTCGTCGCCTGGTGGAACCTTCTGCAGAATCACCTACGATTGAGATGCTTGCCCGGATATGTGCATTGTGCAATGAAGCGCAAGTCGTTGTAAACGAAGTAAGTGTCTCACCTTTTATTTCTCTTGCAAAACTTGCCCGAATTTAATCGTTCTGCTTGACCCACTCCTTCTTGGTACAGTCGACCCGAACTTATACCAACATCGGAGAGCCAACTGAAGCCGCCTTGAAGGTATTGGCAGAAAAGTTACAAACGTCAGATCGAGCTTTCAATACCAAACTATCCGAGCTTGCCTCCGAATCCCGAGTGAGAGCTGTGAACGATCACATCGAAGCTAGATACGAACGAAAATTGGTGCTAGAATTCAACCGAGACCGAAAGTCAATGTCTGTACTAGTGACGGATACTCAAACTGGAAGGACTTCTTTGTTCGTCAAAGGTGCCCCCGAATCCGTTTTAGCTCGTTGTACACACGTCAGTCAAGGCGGTAACACTGGGCAACGGGTCAGTTTGGACCCTCCAACTCGCAAGAGCGTGGAGCAGAAAGTCAAGCCTATGCGAAAGAAGGTCTTCGAGTACTGGCCACTGCCGTTATCGAGGATGTGGATGACAACGCGGAGCACTACAAAAGCAGTTCGTCTGCCGATTACATCAAGTTTGAACAGAATATGACATTGGTGGGTCTCACGGGAATGTTGGACCCGCCTCGCCCGGAAGTCAAGGAGGCGATTGCCAAATGTCGATCCGCGGGTATCAAAGTGATTGTGATTACGGGTGATAACAAGTCGACTGCCGAGACGATTTGTCGGCAGATTGGTGTCTTCAATGCCACGGAGGATCTGGCCTTATTGAGTTACACTGGACGGGAGTTTGATGCTCTAACTGAAAGTGAGAAGCTTGAGGCAGTGCTACGTGCGGGCTTATTCTCTCGAGTGGAGCCGTCGCATAAGCAAAAAATTGTGGATCTACTGCAATCGACAGGATTGATTGTGGCTATGACTGGGGACGGCGTGAACGATGCGCCTGCCTTGAAGAAAGCCTCGATCGGCATTGCGATGGGAAGCGGGACGGATGTGGCCAAGTTGGCTGCCGATATGGTCCTCGCCGACGACAACTTTGCGACGATCGAGAAGGCGGTCGAGGAGGGACGTGGGATCTATGAGAATACTAAACAGTTCATCCGCTACCTCATCAGCTCCAACATCGGCGAGGTGGTCTCTATCTTCTTGACCGTCCTCGTCGGCATGCCTGAGGCTCTGATTCCGGTTCAGCTACTATGGGTGTCAGTACCCCTTTTTTCTCTCATTGACCGCACGCACTCAGATCAATACGCTGAGATTTTTTTTTTTTTTTGGTTTAGGAATCTTGTGACGGATTCTTTGCCTGCACTAGCTCTGGGTTTCAATCCTAAGGATCACTTGATCATGTCGCGACCTCCCGGAGTAGCAAAGAGCCTCTGGTTGGAGCTTGGCTGTTCTTCCGTTATTGTGTCGTTGGAATGTACGTTGGTTGTGCTACGGTTGGGGCTTATGCATGGTGGTTCATGTATTACGAAGCCGGTCCTAAAATCACGTTTCATCGATTGGTAAGCTCCTTGCATGATTTTGGATAGAAGAAGGCTCTGAAAAAAACTGACGACAAGTTTGAATTGGGGGGTGTGGTAAGACTCACTTTGGAGAATGCGCGAGTAATGGGGCGTTGATGGGTTGTGATGTGATTGGTTCGGAGTTCCAGAAGAAGGCGACGACCATGTCGTTGTCGGTGTTGGTGCTGATTGAGATGTTTAATGCGATGAACTCGTTGTCGGAGAATGAGAGCCTGTTCACCTTGCCCTTGTGGACCAACCTGTACCTCTGTGGTGCCATCTCGTTGAGCATGGGGTTGCACTTTATGATCCTCTACGTCCCTTGGCTCGCGGTCAGTCTTTTTTTCTTTTTTTTCCCTTGTGATCTTTTGTGAGCGTTCATCTACTGACATGTGCTTTCTGTTTGAAATCACGTTGTTGTTTTTAGAAATTATTTGTGATTACGCCTTTGAATGTGGTTGAATGGAAGGCGGTGTTTTGGATTAGTATACCCGTGATTGTGATGGATGAGGTACTCAAATTCATCAGTAATACTTTCTTTTGTGAGTCTTTTTTTTTCCGACCTTCTTTCCATATGACGCTGCAATAACTAACCAAGCTCTTTTTTTGCTATACACTAGCTGTTGAAGTGGACTCATCCAAGAAAGAGAAGACTGAATAGCCTCGTCGTTCATAATTTTATGCCCCCACCCCATCAGACCACCTTGGAAACCGTTGTGATAAACAGATAGCTCTCCTTTCATCATCCAACTTGTTACATTTCCTTTGTTTTTTTAAGCAAATCAAATGAGTCCATGACCTTTTAAAATAAATAAAAAAATGCTTTCTTCCAGCAACACCATGTTTCGCTTCATTTCCATAGATCTTTGACATACAAATAAATAGAAGGTTCCTGTCTCTTGTGTGTGTGTGTGGGTGGGTTCTCTGGAGCATCATCAACTGTATTTAGTCCTTCCATTTTTTTTTGTTTAACCCTGTTAAAGGAATGAAAGCAGAGACTTCCGATGGATTCGTTGTGGTCCAACTCAGCCAGGGTGTCGATCATCCGGGGGGACGTTTCCGCTCCCGTGGTCTCTCCCGGGTGGCTGACTATTTGTATCGCCGGTTCGAGTGATTTTTATTTTTTTTAATTTTCCGCAAAAAAAAAAAGAAAATGAAGTTTTACCCAAAACGAAGGAAAACAGCAAACAACAACAACAGCGCAACTCTCCCAGAATCATCATCATCCACTTCCCCTTCTTCTTCTTCTTCTTACCAATCGAATAACAACAACAACAGCAGCGGTGTTCATATCAAACACCTACCCATCAGGAACCGACCCCGTACTCACTCGGCAACACGACCCGTCGTCAGAGTACTCTCCCACACTCCCACCAAACGCATGTCTCTCCCGCAAGTTCGTCTCACTGCCTGCCCATCTCAATCGACCATGTAAAACTACCATCGACGACACACACACTAGCATGCAGCTCCCATTCAAGCCACACCATCACATCATCACATCCAGACCCATCTGTACCACCAACCAACCCAGAGCGAACAGGAAACGGAAACGAACAAGGACTATCAGCGCTGGCAATAACACAACCACCCATATATCTCATCAACCCGAACACGCAACAAACGAAAACTCGAACCGCCACGTCATGGTCCTCATCAACCCATCATCTCACCACTCCCCCAAACCACTCCCTCGCACCTTCAGCCAGAGTGGCGACTCTCATCACAGCAGATCCTCCAGCCAAGATCCACAACTCGTCCTACCAGAAACCGCTGCCTACTACATCCATCACGCCTCAAAACCACAGCTCTTACGTCTGAGGAGAGACCAACTCATTCAACTCATCAAGGCCGCCTGGGAAAATTACGACAGAAGTGATGAATTGCATCAAACTGATCACAAGAATAAAGACTCACTGGCTGCCTTTATCATCGATGCCGTCAGTCTCACTTTTTTTTCTTCTTTTGTCCTCGTCCCTTTCTCCTCATCCCTTTCTCCCCTTCACGTCCTTTGTTTCTCTCACTTCTTACTCATCTTACCTAACAACTGCGTAAACATTTACCCAGTTGTCATTCAAATCAATATTTTCATGACTGACTATAGTATTGGTCACTATCATTATTCCCATATGCCTTTTCCTTTATACCTTTCAGTCATTGACGCATCGTAAGAATCATCAAAATCACATCAAGACTAACACCCCCTTTTCACTTTGTGCTATGCATACCTGCTGACATGCTTTCTCATCCGCCTTCCCGTTATTTCCACTCCAACACCAACGTTTCAGCGGAACAACCGGAGCAAGAAATCTACTCTATTCCCTTCACAATCCCAACCATCCTCCTCGACTACAAGTATGAACCAGAACTCCATGCAAGATAGTGCTCAAGACTCATCAATTACCCAACCGTGGCCAGTGACGCGATTGCAGACACGAGCCAAGAGCTCTCTCGACCTTAAGCAGATGGATACGAGCAGAGGAGTACTTCAAAATGGTGCCGTGGCACGTTCGCGTTCGCAACAGCGCAAGTCGACTGTCGAGGCCGCCCCTGCCCCAGGGACAAGTCGTAAGACCCGTAGTGCCGCCCAAGCGACCACTCAATCCAACATCTATAGTAGCAGTAGCAGCTGGAGTAGCAGCCTTAACTCTGAGCAGCTGGTCGAAAAACCCCAGTCACTCGCACGCCACGGCGACTTTCTAATCGGCGCAAGGCTGTCAAATTCATTGGACACCGCTCCGGTGGTCCTACCCCCATAGCATTCCGGACTCGCCGCTCATCAAACCATCGCTCGGCTACGCGTACCTCGGTCTCTTCTAAATCCCGGAGCACCCGTGGAGCCAATACTCCCAACCTCCGATCCCCCAGATTTGATGTGGTGACCCCAACAAGAAGTATTCGCAAGCTGAGAAACGGTAAGGTGATCCCGTTGAAGAATATGATAGGCGATCGGACCAATGGCCATCACCCGAGCTATGAGCATGATAATGGTGCCACTTCCTCCTCCTCTTCCGACGACGAGGCAACTGTCGAAGATGACGGTGAGGATCAGCCTGAAGTGGGAAATATGGAAGATGAGGTGACATCCCAGATTGGCACAGAAAGCGATATTGAGATCGGCAGCGCGCAGTCAGAAGATAACAACTCAGAAGACGACGCCTTCGACATCGCTGAAGATGGACATGAGCCAATTCAGATTGATTCGGGAGATGAAGGCGAAGAAGAAGAAGAAGAAGAAGAAGAAGAAGAAGAAGATGATGATGACGTGGATTATGATGAAGGCAAGTCTATTCAACATCATTTGTGGAATCCGTGACTCTTGATTATTTATTGAGGGGTGGGACTAAACTTTGTAGATGAGACATTAGTCGACCTCAGTCAAGCGACTTCGAAAGGCCTCTTGCGTCTTAAACGGGATAACTTGATCAGACTATGCGAAGAAAGAGAAATCCAGGCCGAAGGGACGAAGAAAGATTTGGTACAGAATTTACTCGCTTGGCGAGACACCAACGAGCCTGCATCACCAAGCTCGGATGTCTCCCAGCAATCGCGCCCGCAAAGTATGGCCTCAGAAGAACAGGCACAGGAAGAAGAGGGACCGCCCCCACGGCCAATTCACGTGTTGTGTCTTTAGCCCGAACGGCTGATGGGACGAGCTCTCGACCGATCATACTCGACTCAACGGTCACCGATCAGAAACCGTTCGCCGAGAGGACAGCGATCAAGACACCCATGGGCCCAAGACTGCGTTGCAAAAGAAGGACGATATTGGAGAACTACTAGACTTGGAGAGCTTGAACTTACAGGACAAAGAGATTCAGCCGGAGCAACTCAAGAAGCTCGAGCTGATTGGCTCAGGCGGGTTCAAGGACGTGTATCGGGGCATCTATAAGAAGGTCCCAGTGGCGATTGCCGAGATCCGCGGGCATCTGACAGAGATGGACCTCAAGGAGCTGCGGATCCTGCGCGACCTTCGTCACGAGAACATCGTGCGCTTCATCGGGGTCTCCGTTCCGACCGACTCCTCCAATTGTTCCTCCTCCTCTGGCACGACGACGACGACGACCAAGGCGGCCAGCATCGGCTCGAAGAAATTGGTTGTTGAAGAAAAGCTCCACCTCCCGCCGATCATGGTCGTGACTGAAATCTGCACCAACGGCGATCTCTTTGACTATCTCCGAAAGACGCCCTCCCCGGCTTCCTCAAGATCTGTCAGATCTTTAGAGATATTTGTCGCGGCCTCGACTACCTCCACTCTCACTCTCCTAAAATCATCCACCGCGACTTGAAGTCATCCAACGTCTTGATCACCAGCAGGGGCGTTGCTAAGCTGAACGACTTTGTTAGTCCTCGTTCTCTCTCTCTCTCTCTCTCTCTCTCTCTCTCTCGATTCAACCTCGCCTCCTTACTCGCCAATCTCGATCGTTTGTCTTGATTTGCTGAAGGGTTATCTGATTGATGTAGGGCTTGGCTAGGATTAAAAACTCGACGCGCTCGATGGTCAAGTCCTTGGTGGGCACGGTCAATTGGCAAGCCCCAGAACTATGGGTGGCGCATCCTCGATATGTATGTCCTGGCCTTCTTCCACGTATGGATATTGCTATCTTGCTGATTTGATGGCCTATCTGTTTGGAAACAGAACGAGAAGGTGGACGTCTACTCTGCTGGGTTGGTCCTGTGGGAAATGTTGCAATGGCATCAGCCGGTCAAGCGGTACCCCTTTGAAGGCCAAAGTTAGTTTTCATACCTTTTATTATGATGAGACATTCCTTTTTCTTCTTCTTCTGATGAGTGACTTGCTTGAATAGATGAACATGCGATATACCACGACGTGGGGCACCGACAGCTCCGGCCGGCAACTGCCGGGATGAGACGACAGTGGGGCGACGAGATGCTGAACTTGGTCGAGAAGCTCTGGGCCAGAACCCTGCCGATCGTCCGCGCATGGACGTGGTGCTCGTCGAACTCGAGTCCATCGTGACTGACTTCAAGGCTCGATCTTCTTCCTCATAACTTCCCCCCCCCCTCTCTCTCTATTACTATCTCTCTCTTGCGACTGGATTGGTCGTCCACATCTTTGTTTCTCTCCGTGTCTTATCTGCCCGTCTGTTCTCTCCTGTGTGTAGCTTCCATCCTCCTCCATCATCATCATCCCTTTCTTTCTCTAATAAAAATAAAAATAAATACATGGTTGGGTTATGTTTAGGTTGGCTCTTCTTCTTCTCTTCGTTATTGTTACCATATGTGATTGCTGTTGTGTTGTTTATTATTATTTTTTTTTTTGGGGGTGCGGCGTCAAAAGGTTGTTTTTTTCTCTCTCTCTCTCTCTCGTCTTTGCCGACTTCCCCTTCATCTTATCACCTCGTCTCTTTTACCCTCTCTTTTGTGTTTTTCACATCCTATAGTCAAACAACACACACACACATTTTTTTTTTCTCTTTTTTTTATGTTTTTTTTTTTTTTTATATAACTAATTCTATTCCCTAGATAGATATATTGTAAACATATATACATATAATGTGGGGGGGGGGGGAGAAAGGCTTGTCCACTATCTCCTAAGAACTTTTTTATTTATTTATTTGGTGGAGATGCAGTAGGCTAGTTCACATAAGGGCATGTTATGTGCATGTCATAGAAACCTGTCTGTTTACTTGCATAACTTATATTGTCAAAAACTACGCTTTCAGGTCAAGCCCTGTTGCGCCTTGGGTCAATGTTGGATTGGTGCAGGACAGTTGGTCGTTGTAAGCAGGCAACAGTGTGGACTGGTCTCTAGTCATCAAATAGAGAGCCACTATCACTGCAGAAAAAACTTGCTCAACTGCCTGCAGTTGACATGCAGAAGGTCCAAGGAAGCTTGTGGTGTTACTCCAACCTTTCTCCAAGAGTTATTCAACCAAGCTTTGATGCACAGTCACTGTGCAGTGTTACATATGCAAACAGGTGGAGTTTGATAGCAGCTTGGCTGGAGCATTCTGCATGTCAACTGCAGGCAGTTGAGCAAGTTTTCTTTGCAGTGTATGGAGCTTACATCATTTTATTCTTACTTCTTCTTCTTTTTATTTTTTTCAAAAAGAAAAGTATTTATGTAAATATATATATATAATATATATATATATATATTATATATAGGGGCTTGGAGAAATGACACCCAAAAATTGGAGGTCCAACTCCCAGACCACCATTTTGGGAGTCTTTCCTCCAAAAATGTGTGCATCCCAGCACCCATTTGGGAGTTGGAAACCCTGGGAAAAAAATTAAAAAAGTGCAGGAGTTGGAACTCAAATTTGCAGCCAGATTCTGTTTTTTTTTTTTTTGGGAGTCGTCCACAAAACCAGCCACCACACCTCATGTACCATTTTTTTTTTTTTTTTTTTCTTAAATATTTACAGGACTAGGATCTCCACTAATTCAAAATCAATCCAGAACGCAAAACTGCAGAACAGACAAATACTACTGATTTCATTTTTTGAGATCTAAAGTTTTCTACTTGATATTATGTTCATATCTAGACCTTACCTCTATTATTCTTCTTCTACTTTTTCATTTTTTTTTCTAAACAATTGCTGAAAATATTTCTTTTTATTCTCAATTATTTTCTTGAGTAATTGTCAGGATGATTTGCAGAGCATCTTTCCAACTGGAGGCAAATTCATTTGAAAATAAAGAGATGAGGCTCCCTGTTAACTTCTGGACCTCCAATGATACCAAAAATCATGTATCATGTGATGAAGGAGCCATAAAATCTGTTTTTAACTTTTAGGCCTTTATAGGTAGAACTCATTAAAAAGTTATGTGTTGGAAAATTAGGAATTTGGCCCAAAGTACATGTGCACATCTATAATAAATTTTTACATGTGCTAAGGCCACCAATAAATTGGAAAGTAATTAAGGGTTCATATTTAATTTCTAAAAAACATTTAGACCCAGGTGGCACTCATTGAAAAGTTATGTGTAGTATACCACAGATTTTGGAAAAGTATGAATTTGCCTCAAAGTACATGTACACATCTAAAATTCAATTTGAACATGTTCTAAGGCCAAAAATCTTGTTGCATGTAATTAAGGGTCATACTCACTGTTTAAAAGTTTTTAAGTCCTTGGGGCACTCATTCAGAATTTATGTGAGCCATGGATCTTGGCAAAGTAGGAATTTAGCCCAAAACACATGTACAATCTCTATAATTAAATTTGTAGATTTTTTGAGGACACAAAATTATTTACAATGTAATTCAGAATACATAATCACTTCTCACAAGTTAATAGGTCCTTGGGGGTACTCATTCAGAGTTTATGTGTACCACACAATTGGCAAAGTAGGAGATTATTTTTAATTTCATAGACTAGTATTGAGGCCTTTCAAAATACCCTCAAATTTTAGGGTATTTGGGCTGCTAATCATAGAGACATAATTTTTTTGCTTTATTAAGCAAAAATGCCATAATTGGCATGCTGACTCCCAAAGTGGAGGCATGAATTGGAGCGCCGACTCCCAAAATGGACGTCTGCTGGATCCTGAGAGTTGGACCTCCAATTATTGGGAGTCATTTCTCCAAGCCCCTATATATATGAAAGAAATAAATGGGTTTGGGGGAATGCTTGAAGATCTCTGCTTGATTTTCAGACAGATAAATCTGATGTCTGTCATTTGTTAGTGCTGTGTTTTGAGGCATACATACATATATATATATATATATATATATATATAGGTGTGGGTAGGTAATGGATGAGAATGTGAGCATAAGTGGCAGAAGAACAACCAAGCTTCTCAAGAGTAAATTTCCAAGTAATGTGAGTGTTGTTTGATGGGGGGAGCTCAAGTGCATGCCATATGTTGAGGCAAGAGAGACCAGTGATCTCATCCAAGAACTGACACACAACACTCATCATCATCCAAGTGCCAACCTCAAGAGGGAATACAAGGCAGAACTATGTGAGAAAGAAAGGAGATAGATGGGTGTGAATGAGGAGAGAGATGGGTGGGAAAGAAGATAGAGATGGGAGTGAAAGAAGAGAGAAAAGGGAGTGAAAGACAAGAAATGGACCTGAGACACATCAAAATGAGGATCAGCTGAGAAGTGGAGAGACAAGATGAATGGATCAGAAAAGAGAAGAGAGCAGTTCAGCTAACTGAAGGCTGTTTTAACATGGATCATCTAGGTCTCACAATCTCCTTTGCCGCAGCTGAACTGAGCCTATCAAACATGTATTGTGCCTGTTCAACATACTATACTGCTTATTGCCATCTTGCACTCCAGCCACTTTCATGTGTGGATTATGGTGCACATTTTGAGAGATAGAGAGTGCATTCATCTCAGCTATTGATACTCATCTGATTGTCCCACACACACACATGGGTGCAGTCCTCCACTCTTGTGGTGCCAAACAAGTGGCTTCATACAGCTTTATGTTTTCAATTCACTGTGGGAAAAACATGCTCAACTGCCTGCAGTTGACATGCTGAAGGTCCAAGGAAGCTTGTGGTGTTACTCAAACCTTTCTCTAATATTGATTCAACCAAGCTTGGATGCACAGTCACTGTGCACACTGAACAGTGACTGTGCCAAAAAATCTACATATGCAAACATGTGGAGTTTGGATGGCAGCTTGGCTGGAGCATGATGAATGTCAACTGCAGGCAGTTGATCAAGTTTTTTTTTGCAGTGCAACACACACACAACTTTGGGCATCATTCAGGATCTGTAATGTCCATCACATAGTCTCCCAGAACCCTCCAATTTTGTCATCTTCTGGTTACATGTCAGCTATGTGTATGAAACTTGGGGATCCAATGGATATGCCAAGTACTATCACTGTGCCAAGAGTTAATTAAAGCAGATATTATTTCCTGCTACAACATGTACAGCTACACTAGTTAAACTCTGGTCCCCTTGTGGCCCAATCAAAGATGGCTTAAGGTAGAAAATACCTCTTTGAACTCAACTTACTGGATATACAAGTGAAGAAGACAGAGGTGAAAGCTGGATAGAAGCTGTGATTACAGGAAGATAGCAACAGAATTTCTAAGGGAAGTTGGAAATAAGTTCAACTGATTGGCTTCTTATCAGAGGTGGTAGTCTTGCACTAACTACTTTCAAGGAACAAGAGAAAGATTTTAAATTGGGATTTAATAAGATAGAATAATGTTGCAGTGGTAGGGCAACGGAGCACTAATCTAAAATGAGGAGGAGGGAATTCACTGACCTTACTATTGTATGCTGGGTTGAATCACTGAAGATCAATATCAAGGCCAAAGAAGGCCACATTTTATATTCTAGAGGCCTCCCAGGAAGCTACATAGGCAGCCTTTGGTGTATTGCACCATTCTTACATCAAATGATGCTTCAATGGTGTCATTTTGCACCATAATAGCTCATTTGAGCACTTCAATTCACTCTCTTTCCCTATTACATAATGCTGAATTGTTATAAACAATTGAATCATGTGTCAACTGATTGAATATAATGAAATGGAATAAGTTCTCACAGACTTTACATATGCAACTTTCTGATGTTGCTCTAAACTCAATTATAATACTATTTAATTGTACTACAATATAATTTTATAAATTGGGATTTTATTATAATTGATAACTGGCAGAAATCTCCTCTCTCATTGTATAAATAAGATTTGAAATATATTAAGAACAAGTAATTGTGTCTCAATTTCTGGGAACAAAGAAATCCCATTTCATGGAATGAGTTCACATATCTTTTCAGATCTTCAATACCAGAAAAGAGTCCCCTGCTCCACAGCTGTTCCTCTGTTGCTGTATTTAACTCATCCTCACTTGACTGCATGAAACTGAAAAGGCTCCATTGTGCTTATTACTCCATCTCAGACATTCCTCCAACAAAACCAAACCCATTCTACTTTTTCTTACTGCTTCCCATTGAACAAATGCAATGTTACATTAAAATTTGCCAATAAAAATTTTAGTTTCCATGCAAGAGGATGGTCAAGATCAAAAACTCATGAAAGAAAACCAAGAATGGTTCTGGTGGCATTGAAATTCCAAATGAAGCCTCATTGCAAAACCATCCCTTCTGTCATGGCTCATAAAAGGCTATTTTCAGTGTGACCAAAAACCCCACCCAAAAAAACAATAGCTTCCCTGGAGTAGTGTGGTCGAGATTACCCTTCAGTTTCAGTAAAACCAAGTATGGCTATGCTACTGATTCATCCAAAAGCAGCCTCTCTCCAATCTAACCTGATAGCACTTCATTCCTTATTCCTCTTCCATAGCCCAAGATAGCCCACATCCATGAGCCTCACATTCTGGTTAAAATAAAATTCTCTGTGTGGATCCTATGCAACCCTTGATCACATGAGAATGATGAGCAAAATTTCACTTTCTTTGGCCTTAATTGAAGATATGTATTGCTTCATCTTTGTTGGCTGATTACCTATTTAAGGCTTTCCAAATCAGGTAAGGCATGAAAATGCCCAATGCATTTTTGCGCCTCCAACAACCTCTACTCTTAGAAATTTCTTCTCACCCCCTCTTCAGCCATGGCCCACATGAAATATCATGTGCAGTGAGTTAGTCTAAAAACACCTGCCTAGATTCATACTTATTCTACATTAAGTAGCCTCCAGTTTTGGGGCCAGGTTTCATTTATGGACAGCTCCCATATCTTAGTGCACTTAATTTTTCTCAGCCTGACACTTGAAAATAGTTTTTGGTGTGGTGACCATGGTCCGGCAGAATAAAATAATCATAGCCATCAGTCACATCTTAGGTCCTGCTAAATGGATCATGAACTTATTTATTACAATGATGAGTCAGTACAATGCCCTGATTCCAGAAATGGAAGCCTAAAACCAATTTGGTGGCTTATTTTGATTACCAAAAATGGTCTATTCTCTTTCTGGTAAATTTTGTTTATGTACATCTCTGGTAAGATAAAACATGATACTGAGATTTAAGCTGTAGCCATGAGTTTAACACCTTTTTTTTTCAATGTATTCCATAATTTGTACTCAGAGGGCACAATATTTTGAGATTCTGGTCATTGGGAATACCCTTTGGGTGGCCTCCAAGGCCTCAGGTACTGCTGGGGGCCCAGTGCTAGATTTCACTATAATTGAAATCTATCCAAAATCCACTCTCTCATTTTATAAATAAGATTTGAATTATATTCAATTCTTATTTATGCACATAATCTTTTTTGATGTACATATATTATGATGTAAATATATTATGATGTACATATATTATGATGTACATATATTATGATGTGCATATATTATGATGTGCATATATTATTATGTGCATATATTATAATGTGAATATATTATGATTTAAATATATCATTTACATATTTACATCATAATACATGCTGCAAAGTCCACAGCATTAATTAATTTAGGCCCGGTTTGGATGATCACCTCATTTGTATAATTGAGCCTCACCAAGGCACATATTATATCATGAAGGTGTTTTTCAAAGGGAAAAATAATTATGAGATACATGACACTCTAGTATTCATAAATGTTAAAAAAATTACAAGAATATTATTTTTCTATTATTATTCTATTATAAAATTATTTTTCTATTATTTTTCTCATTATTTTTCTCATTATTTTTCTCATTATTTTTCTCATTATTTTTCTCATTATTTTCTCATTATTTTTCTCATTATTTTCTCATTATTTTTCTCATTATTTTTCTCATTATTTTTCTCATTATTTTTCTCATTATTTTTCTCATTATTTTTCTCATTATTTTTCTCATTATTTTCTCATTATTTTCTCATTATTTTTCTCATTATTTTTCTCATTATTTTTCTCATTATTTTTCTCATTATTTTTCTCATTATTTTTCTCATTTTTCTTATTTTTCTCATTATTTTTCTCATTATTTTTCTCATTATTTTTCTTATTATTTTTCTCATTATTTTCTATTATTTTCTGTTGCTTTTCTTTATTTCTCATATCACAGGCCATAAATCACACAATCACACAATCTAACTGAAGAAATGGACTCTAAGATCATATCAACCGGGGGAGTGGTCTGAGTTTGGTGACTGTGGCTCATTTTTAGCACCACAGATTTTTTAAGTTATGCACTGAAAGGTGCTAATGTAGCTTCACAAGATTTTGAAATGGAACCCTTGATAAAAAGGAGGTGTGGTGGAGTTGATGTAGTGTGATGTTTAGGGTATGTGCCAAATTATGATTTTTGGGAATCACAAGGATTTTCGATGATACCCAACTTTGGGAAAAATATCTTGGGAGCTAAAGTGTTTGTATATGTACAAATGGTTTAGTTTTTGAGCAGAAAAAAAGCTATTTTTAGACCCCTCTAGCGGCTTCAGTGGAGTTGCTAAATGCAGGGTCAGAGGCTAAATTAAGAATCACACCACAATATAGCCCCTGCAGTTGAGATCCTCTAAGGCTCAAATTACTTCCTGGTCACGTTGGGAATCAACCCCTTAAACACCTATGATCAGAAGATATGGCCACCTTCAGCTACATTTCAACAATCACAACACTATCACATACATTTTACACTCTTTACACAGGGCAACCCAGCTTAAAACATTATACAATCTTGAATGAATAGCCTCATTTACGATGGCTCATACAGTCTTCTCTGTTTCCATACCCTTATCTCAAACCATATGTATGTACATGGTCTGCATAGCCTGATGGCTGTGTAAGAGCAGTGCAGAGATGTGCAATCATGACCTGATGGCTGTGTAAAGGCAGTGCAGACACATCCTTTTTGCTATGCACTTTACTCATCCCCCGGTAGCTAAAATCCCTCACCTCTGTCTATATAAAACCTTTAAATTTCATTTTTTTTCCCCTTTACTCACCAGATCCTGATACCCTTACATGATTTTCTGTAGCAATTATCCCCTATAACACTACCTCCTCTGGTTACTCCTCAATCTTATTAGTCACTTAATATTTAGGTTTATAATACATTCACCCTTAAATTATATTTTCAATCAAACCCTTTATTACTCATCATTAAGGCCCTTGGTCCAAGCCCTGATCAAGTAATAGTACTTAATGCTTCCTTATCACACTTGGTTATTCACCCTTCTTGAATAATTTAACCCCCCTCAGCAATGCATGCCTCCTCATAAGTAGAACCTGTGTTCAATCCTGGTTGAAGGACTATTCCCAAATTACTCATCTCATGAATCACCAATTATCATCACTACATACCAGCACACATCATCTTCAACAAATCTCACATATCCTCCCTCACTTGGTCCACATTCATCTCAAACTATCTCTATCACAATAAATAAACTTCCAAGGGATCTTAGTTTTCTTGTTTTCTGATAGCATAGAAGTGCAGAGTTTGAAACTCAAACATCCCCTTCTAAATACAAAACAATTTTCACAACACCTTTTGAGTCTTACAACACTTGTTTTCATCACTGGAGGTCTTCCTGTCACCAAATGCCAAATCTATGATGGCATGTTTCCAAATACTGGAACACTTGTTGGTGGTGAAAATCAATGAGCTCAGGTTCCACCACCAAATAAGATTTAGGAGTTAGGTTTAGAGAGGCTAATTAGAAATCAGAGAACTAAGAAACGGAAGCCCTCCACTGGATATATCACCTGCCAAAATCCAAATACACCCCAGGGGTGCCATTTCCTCATGATATCAACTTTAACCTCACTTCCCAAAACCATTTAATTTCACAAATATGTGAACAAGCAA
>SMGU01000484.1:0-16506 GCA_004348175.1 Puccinia novopanici
TTCGTCATCTAATCATCATGAGACGAATGCTAGCACAAATTCTTCAGCGGCTCGCTCCCAGCACCAGATCCCCGAAAATCAAGTTTCATCCGTAACAAACCTGCATTGGAATGTGCTTTCACTGCTAACTAGCTGTCCTGCCCTCGCCGAAGCTCCTCCAGATCTTGGAAAAAACAGTTTAACTCCTGTCCTGCTCAAATCTCTTGAACGCATAACTCTCTTGATCTTCAATCGAGCTGAGGATTGCAAAGCGCAAATTTGGATGTTTCAAAATGTGGAGCGAGGGTTTGACCTTCTTGGTTCCTTGACATGCAATTCATCGTTAGAGAAGCCTGATTTTTTGAACTCGGCTCATTCGGATAATTTGTCGTGTTATCCCCCGCCAAGCGAATCAAGTTAGATCATAACCAACCCAGCACTCCTGCTTCATCCGCAGGTGGTTCTGAACGGATGCTAGGAGCATACAACGTCCCGTATCTGATCCGAGACGCGATTGTCAGCACACTCATTCGTTTGATTACCATCTCTACCGAGCAGGCGTCAAAGAACTCGCTGCTTACTAGAGCCCTGTCGCTGATGAGACTCTTCTTGACTAAGATGTGGCCAGAGGTGGGAGTGAAAGTCAATTTTTTCGAACGTGCTCTCTCAACGGATATCAACGACGCAAGTCTTGGAATCGTCTGTATTACCGCTGAAGTTTTGAATCTTGCCTTAGCCAACAAGTCCGATGAATGGCTTTTAAAGGATTTGAGCTTGGTTCAAACTCTGGTCGAGAAGAGCATCAGCTATACGTATCATGATTTGTTGAAGGTTCAGCGGCCACTAGTGAATACATTGTTCTGCATCTTACCTGTTGATGCTCCAACTACCTCGGACCCAGAAGATGGGGAGACAGAGAAGACCTCAGGTCAGTGATCCCTCCTTGTGCTCTTTTCCCTTGACCACACACATGCTTACCGTCGTGTTTTTGATTTCTAGCCAATACTTGGTCCAACATGATGTACAGTCTCATGGACGCAGAGCACTACGTGTCCTGTGCATTCTTCATCGTCTGCCTACTTGTCCTTAATTTTTGGCTACTCAACATTCTCGTTGCTGTCATCACCCATACCTTTGCTGAGATCATGGACGAGACTAAACATTCTGCGTTTGCAGTTAGCTCTGCGTCAGTACACACACATATATATACATATATATGTATAATTTCTCAGCGAAAAACCAAACAGTCAACTGACGAATCTCTTACGACTGTCTATAGACCTGCGATTACTCGGCCAACTGCGACATATTTTCCTACCAAGACTCTAAAACTATCAAGGACTCAAAAGATGAAGCTTAAGACTGGTTGGCTTAGACGGCTTAACCCAAAGCTGTACTACCCTTAGGTCTTGGTCGTTCTGGCTCAATTTGCTTTCCAAGCCAGCAAGACTGCCTTCAACCCTACCTGGGATACCTGTCTAGGTGATTAATCATACACACGATTAAATTTTCCCTTCTAGGTCATTTTGGTTGTTGTTTTTCTGATGCCATCCACGATAATCGTGCAGATCAAGTCGAGTCGTACTCTACCATTATCTTCTCGGCCGAGATCCTGCTCCGTTTTGCGGGATGTCTTCCCCACGCAACGCGGCTCTTCTTTCAGAGTGGTACCAATCTTGCAGACCTCGGACTGGCTATTGTCACCAGTATCATCCAGATTCCATTTATTAAGCGTTCTGTTGTCTACCCCTGGCTCACCGTCTTCCAGATTGCACGTTTTGATCGCGTCATCGTCGCCTTCCCTCGAACTGGAAACCTTTTGGTACGTTCTTATTTTTTATTTTATTTTTTTATTTGATCATATCTTTTGTTGGTACATCACTCCCCTTACTGCTGATGCTAACCCACCTTGGATCCACATTTCGCTCACAGCAAGGTTTGAGGGGCAGTCTCAACGGATTGGTTAACATGATCTTGTTCTTGCTTGGAATCAACTTTGTTGCAGCCGTGTTTGCTGCTCAATACTTACGTGGCCTAATCCCAAAGTCTGACTCGACAGAAATGACATTTTACTCGATGTGGAATTCCTTTTTGGCCATGTATCAAATCTTCTCGTCTGAGAATTGGACAACAGTATTATATTTGGCTATGGCTGCTCAGGCACCCTACGGCCAGGCTTTCATATCTGAGATTTTCTTATCGCTTTGGTTCCTATTTTCCAACTTCGTCCTCCTCCAAATGTTTATTGCGGTGATCTCCGAGGGATTTGCAGTTCCCGAAGAACAGAAGAAGAAGGAGCAAATCCGTGCACTTATCAATCGTTCCAATCCCACTTCGAGCTTCCGTCTTGGTTCAAAAGACTTAATCCCTACTTCCGAGCCTCATCTCCCAGGTCTCTACATCAAACTATCACTCTTGATGCTGATGACCTACCTTCTGAAACCGTCCTACCAGTACCCGGCAAGAAGTCTGTTGTACGTGATTTTCTGCATCCAAGGGATTCTAAGAATCCTACCAAGAGAGAACGCGATTCCCGGTCACCCAAGTCACACTTGGACCATTGCGCGTTCGTTGCACATGCTCGGAAAGCTTTTCTACTGGATCCGCTGGATGGTCCATTCTCAGATCCCAAGCTACCAAAATCAGATCTGACTACCGAAGAACGAGCCAAAGCTGAAGCGGCACGACAGATGGAGTTCCTCTCCATGAACCCTAGCCAACGTCAAGAGTATTACGTGACCTCCTTCAATGAAAAGAGGGAGCGAGAAGCACAATTCATCAAGGATCATCCCACCTATGATAAGGTATTCTGGTTCATTTCCCAGAGAAATCCCCTCCGCAAGTTCTGTCAGTTTTTGGTTGAACCATCCTTTGGCGAGCGGATCTTTGGACGGCCGGCCAATAAGATTGGGGTTATTGTGTTCAAATTGACTGTCTTTAGTACCGTCATGGGTAGTGTCATTGTGGCGGCTATCGCGACACCTGTTTACAAGCAACATTATTATTTGGTTAATGGCGAGTCGATTTACACCTAGTTCAACCTCACCGAAGACATCCTAGGACTGGCCTTTGTCCTCGAGTTTGTCATTAAAGTCTTGGCCGATGGGTTTATCTTTACCCCGAACGCATACCTCCTGAACACATGGAACCGGATCGATTTCTTGGTCCTGGGAACCTTAGTCTCCGATATTACGGCCTCGCTGGTATATGGTGGCTCGACTAGTCGGTTCACTCGCTCTCTTAAGGCTTTTCGGGCTTTGTGGATGATCAACCTGACTCAGAGCATGCGCGAGACTTTTTACAACGTCTTGATTCTCGGCTTTGGTAACCTCATGGATGCATCTGTCCTGACGGTCATGTACATCTTGCCCTTCGCCGTCTGGGGCCAAAACCTATTTGCCGGCCTCCTCTACGGCTGCAACGACTCGGGCCCGACAATCTCGGGCAAAGCACAATGCATAGGAGAGTACATTAGCGCACCGTCAAGCTTGGATGATGCCCCCTCAGACTTCGAATTTCTGATGCCCCGAGCCTGGCAAAACCCGTACGTCTATTCCTTCGACTCCTTCCGCACGGCGGTCTCGATTCTCTTTGAGATTATCTCGCAGAAAGGCTGGATCGGCGTGATGACCAGCCTGATGTCTCTCACGGGTAAAGACCAGCAACCCCAACAGGATGCCGCCCAATGGAATGCCATCTTTGGGGAGACAGAGAAGATGAGCGCCGCGGTTACTGAGTTTACGCAATGGGCCAACTCGACCATCAAAGAACAATTAAAAGAACCGCGCATACATGAACATTTATGCTTGAAGCTCATTCAAAATATGTTGATTGTAAGTCCGATGGTAAATCCTCACCCAAGTCCCTGTCTTGTGCCCAACCTGTTGCCCTCTTATCAATAATCACATCATCATATTCAATTAAATTTCGGGACCAGGATGATAACGTTCATGCTGCCGCTTCCGGGGCACTACTGCCAGTGACTGATCTTATTAAAATCATCCTCGTCCGTCCTAAAATTCGGATGGCCAATGATGGAAATTACAGGTATGAAACTTGAATCTCTACTCTTTTGGCACAAGTGACGTCTCTGGTCGACAAACATTAGTAGAAATTTAACTTTTCTTTTGCTTTAATCAGGGAGCTGGGATACGTTAGCTCTTGGAGACAAGACGCTCCATCAGCACCCTCGTCCGAATCGATACCGCCAGTCTTTTATCCCAACTGGGTTCAATCTGTACACGATGGACAAAGACCCCGGTTTGGAATTGGCATGCCAGATGCTCTGGAATATCTTCTCTACATCTGAACTGGTTTGACCTGAGGCAGATCAAGGAGGAGATGGTGATAGTTTCACAATCCTGAGCCAGATATCCCACTCCAAATAACGCATACATCGTACATTTCCTTGATTTAGCATGCTTCATTTTAGTTTGATTACTAGTTAATGGATTAAAAACAATTATTTTTTCGTCCTTTTTGCTTATTTTTTTTTTGGAGCTCAAGGAAGAAGAAAAACAAGAAAAAAAATGTGGGATTGAATCGACATGGCCGAGGTTGTATCGGTTAGTGTGACCGATATAGCATCGACGGAGGCAAGGTTGTATCGAATTGGCCGGCCGAGATAGAATAGGCTTTGGTCAAGGTTACGTCGACCAATGCTCATGTTGCGTCGACCCACGCCGTCCTTGCATTGAGCCAGGCCGACGTTGTGTCGGCTTTGTCCAAGGTTGCATCGAGCAACCCTGGTGAAGGATCGCGGAAGCCAACGCAACAGCGCCGGCGGTGTTGTTGAATCGGCCATTACATCGCCGGGGGCCGTTATTACACCGGAATGGGCTGCTAATGCATCAGAGTCCCATTAAGCCGGATGCACACCAGTCGACATAATGTCGACACAGGGTTGAATCGGTGAGACGCACAGCGACGTTACATCGACCGTGTCCCATTTAAGATGGGGCACTGTCGATGCAACATCGCCGCGCGTCGACACAACATCGGTTTGACATTGTGTCGGACGCTTGAGCCGATGCAACATCGGCTCAAGCCATCCGACTTAATCGCGGATACAGCCATCCGACGCAATCGTGTTGGCAGTGTTTTGGGCCTAATGCACACGGAGGAGTGCCACGGCACCCCCATGACTTTCTCGCAGGTGGTTATTGCTGTGCTCGACAAAGACCGAATGTATCGCAAGGCGCAGGCCTTGAATGCGGTCGCCTCTGGCGGTTCGAGCAAGTGTGCTGCCGACAACGGGGACTCAAAGCTGAAGAAGAAGGCCTCCGGTTCCGGTACACTCACTTGTTTAAACTGCGGCAAGGATGGCCACGTCAGTGCCAAGTGCCAAGCCCCAAAAACTGACAAACAAAAAGCTTACAAGGCCAAGGCTAAGGAAGCTAAAAACCCTTTAAATTGATGGTCGATGGAGTCAAGTCTCCTTCATCGACAACCTTGTCACTCGTTGTTTCTTTCTCTCTCCCCCTCTCTGCAATCCATCCCCCCGATTCAACATGTGTCTTTGAGCGTGCACCTGTCCAGGCCTTTGAGCCGGACAAAACTGAGCCCCCTGAAGGGGTTCCCTTCGTTGCCTTTGCGCCGGACGTTGATGTGCCACTTTTTGGTGGTTCTTGTGAGTTAGCCAATCACCCAGGCATGGGGACGGCGTTGCCTTTGGTAAGTACGGGTTCTCCCGCCAAGGTTTTGAGTGACAGTTGCGGGTCCCTAAATCAGGACCATGCTCTGTGTGTCTCTGTTGAAGACAGACGACTGTGTGTAGATTTCCATCACACAGTGGCAGGGCGCCTGGCCAGGCTGCTCTTTGACACGGGCGCTGGTTTGTCCTATGTGTCTGCCAAATTTGTAAGTGATATGGGCTTTGCCCTTGCTGTGGCCCCGGAGCCTTTTAGTGTGTCGGGTGCTTTTGGAGATGTTGTACGGAAAGACAAGACGTCTATTGTACCTCTGTGTTTACAGGGGGTGGGCATGACAGTGACCTGCCGGGTTGCCCTGCTTTCGACCTTTGACCTAATTCTGGGGCGGGACTGGATTGCCACCAATGTTCTGTCCACGGATTGGAGCACCAACGAATGGGTACTCCGCTCCCCTGATAACTGGCCGGTGTCCTTTTTTCCTACGGCCGGGACGATGACGACTGCGTCTGCTCACTCGTTACTATCTATAGTAGACAAGGATGAGCCTTGCATGTCGAAGGACGACTTTGCCCGGCGTGTTACAGCGGTGGCTAGTGACTGTTACCTGAATATGATCTGCGACGGAACGGTCCTAGGCCCGCACTACGACCTGACGCCTGCTCTTCCCTCGGTTTTTCCGGAAGAAGGGCCGTTCCGCACCTCCCTTGTCTCCCTCACTAATCGGTTTGCCGATATTTTTTCAGACATCGAATGGGCGTCTGACAAGGAACGCGTGATCCAGCACTTGGTGGACACCGGGGACGCACAACCGGTACACCAGCCCGTGCAACAGCTGTCCCCTAATCTGCTGGGGGAGTTGAAAGATTGGCTGGATAAATTGCAGCGCGCCGGATTTATTCGGCCCTCCACATCTCCCTGGTCCTCCCCAATTCTTTTCACCAAGAATCCAAACAGCGGCAAACTCTGCCTCTGTGTTGACTACCGGGCCCTGAATGCGGTCACCAAGAAGGACCGACATCCAATCCCGCTTATCCAGGAGTGCTTTGACTCCCTTAAAGTGGCTCGATTTTTCTCCAAGATCAACCTGCAGCAAGGATTCCATCAGATGCGGATTGCCGAGCGGGATGTGCCACGGACAGCGTTCGGGACAAAATACGGGCATTTCGAATGGCTGGTAATGCCATTCGGGCTTGTCAACGCACCTAGTACGTTTCAGCGTATGATGACCCACCTCTTACGCGAGTTCATTGATGACTTCGTTCAAGTCTACTTGGACGACATCCTGATATACTCGACGACTGAGGCAGAGCACCTGATCCATGTGGAAAAAGTTCTTGCGGTTCTGGCTTGGGAGGAACTGAAATGCTCCGGTCCAAAGTGTTCTTTTGGCCAAACTGAGATTCAGTTTGTGGGGCACGTTGTCTCCCACAACGCCGTCAGACCCATGGCTGACAAGTTGCGATCGATTGAGGAGTGGCCACAGCCGCGGACTGTCCACGACGTTTGATCTTTCCTTGGGCTCTGCGGGTACTACCGCAGGTATGTCAAAAACTTTGCCAAGTTGGCCTCCCCGCTACACGATCTGACGGCGGGACAGGTGATGAAACGGCAGCCAGTGCAGTGGCTCCCTGTGCATGAGTTAGCTTTCTTGCAGTTGAAGGGGGCACTCATGTCAGCGCCTGTGTTGGTCATGCCGGACCTGACGAAGCTGTTCACGGTTGAGACAGACGCCTCCGACTACACTGTCGGAGCTGTATTGCTGCAGAACGGGGAGTAATCCAAGCCTCACCCAGTTGCTTTTGAGTCCTGTAAACTTAACTCCTCGCAGCAGAAATACCCCGCTCAGGAGCGTGAATTGTTGGCCATCCTCCATGCGTGGCACAAATGGAAGGTGTATCTTGATGGCGCCGTGGCAACAACTGTGGTGTATACGGACCACTTGTCGCTGCAGTACTTGGCCACCCAGAAACTGCCATCTCCTTGTCTGTGCCGGTGGATCGACGAGTTCTCAGAAATGGATATTGTGGTCCGGTACAAGAAAGGCATTGACAATGTTGTCCCGGACGCTTTATCAAGGCGGGCCGATTTGTGCTTCATAGACGAGGTGACTAATGAACTTCATGAGACTGACTGGCCTCTCCTGGTGCCTTATTTGTTGACTGACAGACCGATCCCTCAAGGGATTCCTGCGGAGGCCATCAAGCGAGCATCCAACAACCTCCAACTGTTCAAGCATGACGCTGAGGCTGACACCCTGATCTATCCTGGGCGGCCTGGCCTTGCGGAGCGGTCCCCTTTTGTCTCCCAGGCTCACCGGTTCAGTTTGCTTTCCAAGCTTCATGACGAAGCTGGTCACCGAGGGCGTGATTGCACGCTACAGCTTCTCAGGGGCAGGGGTTGGTGGCCCCGACGATACAAGGATGTCAGACAATACATCCGCACTTGCCCCACCTGCCAAATGCACGAGCGGGCTCATGCCAATCAAGAAACGGGATTGCAAGTCCCATTGCCTGTTGTAGGCCCTTTTGAGTGTTGGGCTGCTGATTTCATCTCCATGCCCGAGAGTTACAAGTTGAAATATCGGTGGATCCTTACCGTTATCAACCACTGCACGTCTTGGCCGGTGGCGGTGCCTTTGAGGGACGCCACTGCGGCAGCCATTGCTGACGCTTTGCTCACGCATGTCATAACCCCCTTTGGTTTACCAAGGGAGCTTCTGACTGATCGAGGTTCCAACTTCCTTTCGGCTGGCCTGGCTGGCTTCTTGAAGGCTGGGAAAATTAAAAAGACGAATACCTTGGGCCCCTACGACGAACGGCAAGAATGAGAGGTACAATGGTATCCTCAAAGCCGCGCTGTTTAAATTAAACTTGACAGGGGATCCAGCTAAGTGGGAAGACTACCTCCCTGCGGCCCTCTTTTGGACTCGTGTCCATGTCAGCGACAGCAGCGGCTTCTCGCCCTTTGAGCTTACTTATGGGGTGAAACCACGACTGCCGTCGGATCCGTCTGCGCTGACGGCTCCAGATGCTCTGTGCCCTGGAGAGGTAGAGCTGCGTGGTCGTATTGACCTCCTCAACAGGCAGCGACTCAAAGCTTTGGAAGCAGTGGCTGCCAGAGCGGAGCAAAACAAGGATGCGTTCGATCGTAGCGCTAAGTTCTCTCGTGACCTGATTCCGTTCTCTGTGGGACAATCAGTGAAGCTCCGAAATGAGGCCTACACAAAAGGGTCCGCCCGATGGTTTGGGCCATTCGAAGTGAAACGTGTGTTGGACAATAATGTCTACATCTTGGTTGACCAGGCCGGCGACGAGTACTCCCGGCCGGTAAATGGCAACAGTCTGCGGCCGGTGTCTCTCCGGTCCCTCATCACCAATGATATGTGGTCTACTCCGCCGGCCATCATACAGAAGGCTAAGCGGGCGGAGACGCGGGTGGAACGGGCGGCTGTCAAGCAAGCGCAAGCTGTCGCACTTATTCCTCCTCCGGTCAGGAGAGCCTTCAGGGTCAAATTTGACGGCAAATTCCTTTCCCCGGCATCGGCGGAGTCCGGGCCGGACTCTCGGAGAGAGGGGGGGATGGTTGTAGCCGGGCCGATAACACCTCAGCCCTAACCCTACAAGAACCACGGCTCGGCCCTTGCCTTACACCCGGCGGATCCGAGCAAAACACTTACGACCCGATAACGACCGACACCCTACGAAGGCACTATTCCCCTTTCATAAATCCTTGTTCAGTTGTACCGGCTTTTAGCCGCCCACGTTCTCTATTTTCCTTCTGATGCCGACTGTGGTAACCACAAGTCGGCCGTTGTTGTCTCTCTTATCTCTCACATGCGCGCATCTGGTTGTTGGCTATAAATAGCCATTCCTTCGACTGCTTTTGTTTTCCGCACGCAATAAACGATATAGCTTTTTTAAGCATCTTCCGCGGACCACCCTCACAGCCCTAAACATACCTGTAACGAGCCCGGTTACAAACGCCGATCTAAAAAGCGGACGTTCTTCTTCCAAGGGTTATCTAGGCATTTTCACCGACCCAGCATTCAGATCTTTCGCTCCCCGACATAAATACGTTGCTTATTGGCCGCTTACCTTGAGACACTTCAACTAATGATGCCTGCTTACTCAACATATCTGATTATAAAATCATTGCTAGTGGGCTTGGTGTGGCAAACTCACTGCCTTCCTACACTACCGCATAGTAGCACCATTCCGCTTTTATCAATTCTGAAATCGTGAACAACGAAACTGATTGCGATCTGCACTCTTTTGCAGGGAGCATAATCTGTGTTTCTGACGAATCAGGCGCCAACATTGAGGGCACCTCGTACCTCACGACTCAAGAGGTGATGGCTCATGTCGCCAAGACCTACTCTGAATCAGATGCGAGACCCGTTTTCGAAAAGATCCCCCAGTTTTATAAGTACAAGTGGGCCGATTTCACCGATTTGGGTAAGTGAAAAGACCGTCTAATCAATGTTGGTAAAGACAGCTGGGCTGAGGTATTCTATTGATGTGTGTGGCACTACAAATGTCCATCTGCAAAAAATGAATATCTTCTCTGGCATCCTACTAGATCAAAAGAATGCAATCAAGGATGATTACACCTTCATGAAGAATCAGCTACAGCAAATCAAAGATGAAATTTTATTTACTCCTCTAGAATTGAGGAGTAGTCCTGATTTCATTAAAGCATCAAAAACTATGAAACAGTTGAAGGATTTCCAAGAACTCATTCAGAAAGGGATACAAGACAGAATATTCAAAATGGAAGATCAGAGGTCACACATTCAACAGATTGAAATTCATGGGCTAGGAGAGAATGGTCCTTCATCCTCTTCTGAAAGCACTGTCCCAAAGGACTTGGGCATAGACTTGGTGGAGGGGATAAGTGACAGGGTTTGGGATGGCCAGGTTGATAGACTGAGTGGTATATTACATGGAATTCCATTGCTCAGAGATGATGAGCAGAAAATCAAGAAAGAAGAGAATGAACTATACTTGGGGCTTCAAAATCTCTTATTCCAACAAATTGGCTACATGTACAAGCAGAACATGATATCAGGAGAAGCTTTCAAGAAATTTTTTCAATCAAAAATGACATTGGAGATGGCAGTATTAAATATGATCCATACCCTTAAATCCCCTATTCATTTGATGATTATGTTAAGTCCTGTAACTATCCTCAATGAATGGACTTCTGAAAACTATAGAAAGATGTATGAAGGTGAGTATCAAGACAGAATTCTTATTACTACCGAGTTTTCCTTGAATGTGCCTGACATTTTATTTTATATTTCCCCCCATTCATAATCTTTCATAAAAATAGTTCTTGATGAAAATTATAAAAGATATTTTTCATATATATTACTGAAGGAATTTGATGGTTTATTTTACTGGGAAAACCATCTTCACATAAATGCTCTCTTTCAAGAAGATAAATTATTCAACATATTGGAAAATTCAGTTTACTCCATATCAAGAAAGTCAAACTCATGGATGAATTCACAAGAGTTAAGAAATTTAGATCCCGATTATGTAAAAATTCAAGCATCTGTTAAACAATTAATTCATAGTTTTGAAGATGAGGACGAAACCATCAATAGGAAAAGGGCCTTTTTTATTTTTGATTTCATAAAAACTCACTATGGTTTGGAATTTTTTGAACTGGAAAAACATGATAAACTTGAAGAAAGGATGAGTGTGATGGAATCAAGCTTTCGAATTGAGGGGGAGTTATGCAACATTATTTCATATGTGAAGGAGGACGAAGTTCCTGGGGAGAAAGTTTCAGAAACCAAGAACATAGATGGAGAAGAGGTCTTGATGATTTATCAATTATCACAACATCTTATTTCAAAGCATCAAGGTTTTTTTGTTTATTCTGAAATGTCAAAATATTGCAGGACTAATATCCTGAATTTTCTACGTCAAAAAATTGATGATTTCATTACTAAAATCATAGATAAAAATCAATACTACTTGAAATGATTAATATTCCATATTAATTTTGTAGACTCCAAAATGAATTCTTTCAATTTAAATCCCAATCTATTCCAAACCAAGACCTGATTTTCAAAAGTTGTTTTTTTCTTTTGCCATAAGGCCAAAATGATGAAGTTTAATTCCAAGCTAAATACTGAAATTCATCAATAACACACGGAATATCAAGAAGGTTGGAGATGACACAAAGGGATTTGTGAATGTATCCATGGTTTATGCCTGATTTCCTCTGTGTTTCCTACCTGATTGATGTTATGCATATTTCTGTGCTGATTATATCTCTTTTTCCATTTTCTATTTACTTTTCAATCTTGAAATATGTTTCTGTCCTGGGTTTTTAAAACTTGATATCAGAAAAAATTGATATATTTGCGGTAACATAAATTCTCTGTTAGCTGGAAACTTGGCATCAATTACTATAGTATCATCATTTAGTCTCCAGTTAAATAAAAATAAAAATAATTCTTTGTTTGATGTCTTGAGAAAAGTTTTAACTTGCATTGCTGGACTTGCTTTTTCAAAGCAGGGGTTCCATAATTAGGCAAAATGGGGGGAAGGGTAAAGTCTTGAAGATATTTTAAGATCTTTTAGGAGGTTGAAATACTCAAACAAATATGGCAGAACAAAGCCAAAATTGAGAGGAAGAAATTTCAGATGAACTGAAGATCTATAATTCAGGCCATAAACTCATAGCAGAGTGATGTGACTCCCTGATAAGGACAAAAGTTTTAATGTTATGATCTTGGAGTCTTACTCAACTTGTTCTTGAGTTTCAAAGAATTTGAATTAATTTCACTTGAAATTAATTGACCTCATTTTTGGCACAGTGATGGCTAAATTAGGACTTGAAGGTAAGACAGCAAAAGAAGAATGTTCTGCGCATGAGTTGAGTGATAACATAAGTAAGGAAAAATATTGAGTGGAAAATAAGGGTCTGTACTACCGTTCCCGGCTGTTTCTGGGAGCAGCTTCTGCGTGTGTTGAAAAGGTGCATTTTTTTCCCGCGCACAAACTGTTTCCAGAAACTGCAGAGAGCCAGAATCGCGTACCACCGTGGATCAGAGATTCAAGGCTTGACCGCAGATGATGCCAGAGACATGGCATGACCGCGCTACACAAGCCAAGCCTGATCTGATCCAATCACTTGATCAAATTCAGCTTCAGCTTCAGCAAACCGCCAGCCACGTCAAAGACCAACACAACCCACCTCCCTTGCCGCATACAACCATGGACTTGGAATCCAACACAACCATTGCGATTGCTGTCATTTTCACAGCAATAGCCATTCTCCTCACATCGGAATTGTGGAACGAGTTCGATTCTGAGCCTTATTATGGGGATGGGGGAAGGGTGTTGTACCCTCAATTCTTGCTGGATGCCCGTCCAGACCTGTTTCGAGAGATCGCCCGTATGGATCGCCAAACATTTGATAAGCTAGTTACCACCTTCCGCACCAATGGTCTGCTTGAAGAGGGTCAATCAGTATTGGTTGAGGAGCAGGTATTAATTTTTTTGGATGTTGTTTTTCACAATAATGCAATGCAACAAACAGCATTGAAGTTTCGGCGAGGATTATACACTGTCCACAGGTTTGTGGGCATATTAATCTGAAGTTAAGGAATAAAAGGCTTATCATAAACCATTCACTAGATACTTTGCATCGGTTCTGGATGCTCTCTACATGATGTACCCACAATACGTGCAGTTCAACCTTGCCGCTTGTCATCAGCCCATATCTATATGCGACAACCCAAAATTCAAGCCCTTCAGAAACTGTCTTAGTGCTTTGGATGGTGTGTTTGTACCAGCGCGAGTGCCAGCAAACATGCAAAGCAATTACCGCTCCCGGAAGGGGATCATCGCGCAAAATGTCATGGCGGCCGTCAAATTCAACTCAGATTTTTTTTTTTTTCCTTGCGGGATGGGAAGGAAGCGCCCATGACACTCGGGTTTTCAACGATGCCATCACCAAAGGCTTCCGCATCCCTGGCAACAAGTATTTCTTGGCAGACGCAGGTTACGGTATTCGCCAAGGCTTGATGACTCCGTACCGCGGAGTCAGATACCATCTCAAGGAGCAAGCCAGTGCCAGTGTCCGCCCGGACAACAAAAAGGAGCTCTACAAATTGCGACATGCTAGCTTGCGCAATATTGTTGAGCGTATCTTTGGATGTATTAAAAAAAAATTTCCGATACTCGCAAACACCCCTGAATTCGAACTCAACAAACAGGTCCAACTGATTAGTGTTCTCTGCTGCCTATGGAACTTCATTGGGAAGCATGAGACTGAGGAGATGATGTTTGAAGAATACACCCTACCAGAAGTCCCAAATTCCATCATAGTGGGGGTTCCACTTGATCATCAGACTACTCCGAGTGCACAGGATGATGCACACATGAAGTCCAGGCGTGATTGACTTGCCAGCAAGCTGTGGGAGCAGTACCGCAATTACACCTCCTCTTGTGCTGTTGTTGACAGGATGTAACCTTGGTTGTTCATTGTTTTGTCTCTTCCTTCCAACTCCCTTTTTATTTTCGTGACCGGTTTTTTTTTTCTTACAGGGTTTTCTTTTTCTTACAAATTGCTTTTTATTTTCCTTACTTACATATTTTGTACACCCCTTACTGCAAAGACCAATCATAATATTCAGAAGATGTAGTTTGTCATCTGATTTACTACATGCAATGTTTACATGTGTGATGAAAAGCCACAGTAGAGAACCACAAGCTACCACAGGCCAAGCCTAGAAAACAAAAGAAATGATTGGAAGACATTGAGGAAAGAAGAAGATAAACAAGCCAAGCCGAGAAAACAAAAGAAATGATTGGAAAACATGGGACTGTCTGAAAAAGAAAAAGAAAAAAAAATTGATATGGGTTAAGCTGAGAAAAAAGACAAAATAAAATATCAGTCATTGTGAAGTCGAGCCATGAAGAGAACCACTTGCAGCAAAAAAAAAAGTGGGACAAACTGAATAGAAGAATGAAAAAATCCCTGTACTGGTTAAATGGCAGATGACTGGAAAACTTCTCAGTCAAGCCATTTCTTGCAGATTACAGGGGTGGAAGTGCAAGACAATGTGAGGAATGTCCGTGCCTTTGCCCAACGGTGGGCCAGCTACGCTACCCGTAGCGTTAGCATAGCATAGTGTTAGCTTATTAAGCTACGCTACCTTAAAGCTACCGTTAGCGCTAATTTTTGACAACTAATGCTACAGGATTTTGGAAAAAAAAAATTTAGCGTTAGCGTAGCGTTAGTTGTGCTCCCCAAAGTACAACTAACGCTAACCAGATTTCCCGTTAGCGGTGTTGTAGCGGTGTTATTTTTCAAAAAAGCTACGCTAACAAGTAGCGTAGTTTGTGTATCAGCTACGCTACAGGTTAGCGTAGCTGATTAATCAGCTACTCTACAGGGTAGCGTAGCTTCAGCTACACTAACGCTACATGTTAGCGTAACTCCAGCTAACAGTTAAGCTAACCAAGCAATGGTAGTGGAGGAGAACAGTGTTATGATTACCGGAAGAAACAAATCAGATAAAAAGAAGATGATATATCAACAGTATCTATATATTGAACTTTTTTCTGAAGAGCACAAAACGTAAACAATAATAGCATGACAATGAGAGATAAAAGATAAAACCAAGGTATTTTTTAGAAGTTTTTTGAGAGAAATCAACATAATTCTTGAAAATCTTTTGAGCCTTCTCAAACTTTCTTGTTACTTGAATCCCTTGTTTGAGCCACATGTGACTACTCACACACCTCTCAATTGTCCGTGGCTTCAAACTTCCACAACCACTGGAGCAGACATCAGCTGCTGAGGAAAACGTTCGCTCAGCAGCACAAGATGATGCTGAGCTGGCTAAGTAGTCTTTAGCCAAAGATGATAGGACAGGATACTTCTTTGAATGATCCTATAATACAAATATAAAAAGAAATCAATATCACAATGCTTACAACATGGAAATATAAATAACATACCTTCCACCATATTAAAACGCTCTTCAGATCCTTGGCAGCTGGACCTGTTGAGCGGTCCATGTTTTTGATGTAGGCCTCTAGCTCTTTGCTTTCTGCAGAATCAGGAGGAGCATTGAACAACTCAAAGATATTATCGTTATCGACTTTTGGAGTGTCCTTCTCTAATTCTTTAATATCGTCCTGGCTCTTCTTCAGGAGTGCCTCTCGCTTGTTGAAATTCTTTTCAAGAAGTGATTGTGCTTCTTTTTCTTTTTCTGGCCAGCAATGAGTGATAAATCTGAGTCGGAACGCAGGATGAAGCAAAGTAGCCATCACCAAGGTCTCACATCCAAGCGCCTCTTCCTGATATTCCTCAAGCTTGGTTATCATCTTGTGATACATCAGATGAAACACATTTTCTCAGGCACCGGCTGCTTCCTTCTTCTTCAAGTCTTTGATTGTTTGAAAATAATTTGCCAACACTAAAGCACCGGTAGGACCATCCCCTTCCATTTCCTTGGTAAGAAAATTGAAAGGCTAACATAGAAATATTATCAGTTGAATGAACCAAATCAGTAAAAATATGATGATCACTCACCTTCAACTCATTGTTCAAATGCTTGATTTGCATCCAATCGGCTTGCGTGAACTGGATTTCCTTGAAGTGACCCAACAGCTTACGGTTTGGTTTGCGGCTCTGCCTTGTGATCTGATCTTGGAATTTGAGGAACTCATTGCGGAGCATCACATCGGTAACCTGATTGGATCATGTCAAAAATGGCCTGATTGAGTTATTTTCAATGAATTACTCACTTCTTTTGCATTGTAGGCGCGCCTGCGGCTTTCATACTTGATGTTCCAGCAGATCCCATAACCAGCAATCAGAGGTTCTATCTTCTGTCCTTTTACTG
>SMGU01000486.1:0-25230 GCA_004348175.1 Puccinia novopanici
GGGTGAATAGCCTAGCTGGTAAGGGCTCAGGCTCTGAGGAATAAAGTTGGGTAGAGGTAGTGGGTTCAAACCCCAGTGAGGTCAATGTTGAATATAAAGGGTTGGTTGAATATAAGGGTTGCAATGAGTGGTGTAAGGGGTTATGAAAGTGTAAAACTATAATATTGAGGGGCTAATAATATAGAGTGACCAGCTGGATAGTATTTATAGGGGATAAAGACTAATAAGGGTGTAAATAAAATCTGATGCCAGAATCTGGTGAGGAAGGGGGGAATGACAAAAAAGTTACAGGCTTATATAGACAACAATGAGGGATTTGTGCTGGCCTGTCTACACAGCAGTGAGGGAATTTAGCCAGAATGAGGGATTTGTGCTGGCCTGGAAAAGCCATGGAACACAATAGAACAACCAAAACTGAACTACAATGCACAGCCATCAGGTCATGTGTTTACACAGCCTGTCAAAAAGTGAGGTCATAGAAGGAAAAATAGCTCAGATCAGGGATCAGGTGATTGATGCACAGCCACATACAACAGAGATAGGGGTAGAGAGTACATGTGACTGCATGACAGCCTGCATGGGATCTGCATGTGCCTGCATGAGACCTGCATGACCATGTGATTGAGCATATGGGTTGTTGATGTATGTAGTTGGATTGTTGTATGTGATATGTTGTATGTTGTATGTGGTTGTGTTGGTTGTGACATGTCCTGGGTTGTGTAAAAGAGTGTGATATGTAAATGATAGTGGTGATTGGTGATATGTACTGATGGTGGCCAAGGAGGGTGTGTAACTTCTGATCCAAGGGTTTTGAGAGGTTGCCGTCCAAGGTGACCATAGGGTAAATTGAGCCGTAGAGTCCGTTTCTCCAATCAGATTTGCTGATTTATGGCCTGTTGTATGGGAAAAGATAGAAAAAGAGAGAAAGAAAAGAGAAAAAGAATAGAAGAAATAATTTTTTAATTTTCAACATTTAAGAATACCACACCGGTAAGCCGGTCGACTGGACGCAGCCTCACCGGCAGCTTGAGATTTTCAATCTCTGCTTGCATCACTTCAAGTGGGACTGCAGCCGGGCATCCTTGCTGGCCAATTGGCTGCCGTTCTCAGAACCTGATCGAAGGCTGTGATGGGTCTCTTGAGGGTAATCAGCCACGTCCGTGGTTGCAACTGTACGAGAGGTGTGTTTCCGAATTGTCAACTTGCTCTTCTGGTCATTCGAGAGCGCAGGAAGTTGACTGAATCCAGTACTCTTGGTGATTGCCAAAGCTAATTGGCCAGAACGTTGGAAAAGACAGCCGAATCATCATACAAGTTTCAAAGGTTCTTGCGAAATCCCTCCTAGAGTGGCAAAAAGGTCATCATGAAGTTGTTCAAAGTGTCAGTTCAATCGCTTGAGATTATAGACATTGCTACAGACTCACGCGTTGGGTCCAAAGTTATGAGAAAAGCTGGCCAGGCAGTAGAACGCGATGAAAAGGCCAACTGTATGTTGAATCAACTGATGATACGCGGTGCCCTGTGTGAATTTAATAAGGCAATTTGAGTTTGACAAGAACTCTATGGAAATCAAAGAGATTAACGAACCATCACGCTAAACAGCACGGTAAGAGTCGTGGAGCCCATCAGCTGAATTGGTTTGTTCCTCACCAATCGATGAATGCAATGTTCCTTATAAATCTGCTGATTTTTTGTGCCTGTGGTTGCAGTCCCATAGCCAATTGCTTTCAAGACAATGGAAGCCGAGACCCTGGGCTCGTTTTTATTTCTTTTAGAAATGAAAAAGAAAAAGTGCATCAAGACATAGAAGATGTATTCCTTACATAAAATGCGGCATCAAGAGCAAACTAGGACCAAGCGCATCCGAATAAGATCTTGCAGAATTGCGCCATTGCGAGTAATGGCAAAGAAAATTGCGCCGCAAAGGCTTGGGCACTTCGGCACGTGTCGCAGGTGTCTCATCATCCTAAACACAGGTTATAAAAGATTTAGCAAGTCGAGCAAATGAAATGTACTGGCGAAAAAAAATTATTGGGGTTGGTAACAAAACTCATGTGGGCATATCCACCGGCAGAAAGAAATGCGTCGACATCACCAGCGGCACCCTGGAGATCTCTTTCTATGTCCATGGTAGACTGTGGTGTATTGAGGTTCGTCGAATGAAAATAAAGTGCTACTGCACCCGGTGACACTCCAAGCCCGATCAAAAATCTCCAACAGTAATAAATCGAATGGCCAGTGGCTAAATCTTCCTCGTTCAAGCTGTGAGTTGACCTAAACCTCTCTGGGCAATTATTTGAAAAGTAGTTGAGGTTCATCGTGACTAGTTGAGTTAGTGCAGTTTTGGTATCTGAACGACGTCGTAGTGGATGGATTCATTGGACCGGGCAATGAACTCGGGACGATCTTGTTCGACTATGTTGTGAAAACATGTGAGAGATATATGGGCTATTAGTATGGTTTGTAATTTTTGAGGTTAGTGGAGAGATGGATAGATATAACTGGACTGGAAGCGTACTTACCGGGTTGGTGGTCATATGAATAGTGGTGGTCGGGGTTTGAGATCCAACCGCTGTGCCAGCAGCTGCACTGGAGGCTCAAATGACTGGCCCCCCGCGCCCCGTAGGGGGCCCGTGGGACCGTGGACACAAGCTGCGGGTCAAAAAAAAAAGCAGTGGGGCATGAATCATACATTTCCTTTGTAATTTTTAGGCTTCAAAGCCAGATTATGATTGTTTTTCAATGAAAAATCGAGTATGTAAGGCCCTTCAATTTTTGTGATTATATATCTTTCTCTATATTTATGTTTCATTAATTCACCATAGTAATTAACCAAAAAAATTGGGGACAAAGCAGAACCTCTTGGAAATCAAGGGCTATAGCCTATATACTGTAACATTTGAAGGAATTGGAATGTAAGTTTCTGAGAAGAAAATTTGAGGAAATAAGTGACCTCACATGCAAGAAAGCCCTGATAATCCCATGGGAGTTAGCAAAAAGCAAAATCCTTTCAAGAGAAGAATTTTATGAGGTCAGATCATCACATCCATCAGAATTTCCTAATTTAACTAGTACAAATCCCCACAATAGCCTCAAAATTATCACAGAAAAAATGTGATTAAATTAGTTGCAGAATGATTTTTAGCATTGGAATACTGAATTCAAAAAGATGAAAGTGGAGAATTAAAGTCTAAATTCTCCACAAAAAATACAATGTGATGCTTTAGCTGATGCTGAATAGCATGTAGAGGAACTCTTAGGAGAGATTGCATGACTTGTAAAAAAAATGAAATTAGGTTGTACTGATTAGACAGAAATTTCTTGGCACGTATTTCTCAAATTGGCTAGTAGGCCCTCTCACGCATTAACGTTATCAGTGAGATTCCACGGATGAAAACCATCAAGTGGATGAGCCTCCTTGGACCAAAAACAGATTGATCACCTTAACCTTGAAATTCAAATCTCCATGAAAAAAAAATGAATTTTGCATGTTTATCTATCTATTTTCATGTAGAGGCCTCCTGACAGCTGATTATATTGATATGCAGTAGCTTAAAAAGGAGAATAAAAATTTAAAAGAGCAGAATAAAAGTTTGAAAATTGAAATTTAAAACACCTAACTTTTACACATATCCAACCCAAATAATACTAACACCACCAATTGTGAACAGCATGATTCCAAAGTTAGTCTAAAAAACAAATGTGACCAGATTGTGTTTGCTACCTTGGACCATTTCACCCAATATAGGAAGTTAGGACAGATTCACTTGGGCTCTGGACACATTGTATGTACCTTGAAAATTACTCACGCTCTATCTCTCCCCCCCCCCATTCCAGAACATATAACTGCCTATGAGCAGCAACTGGATTCAAATGTGTATGCAATGGATATCACCACCACATACCTGGTATCTTTGCTTTCTACTCATGTGACACCATCATGGCACTACAATCTCATAATAAAAATACATGAACCACCAAACCACCTGGCTGGTGAGACTGATCTACTGAAATTGCTCATCCTGAAACTGGCAATTGACTGTCAGCAAGAAGGCACCAAGGATCCTGCCGCTGTTTCACTTCATAAAAGTATGAGTACTTTGTTCAAATACTCTTATCTCAAGTCTTATTTATTTGTGGAGAATATGTTCCAGAAATAATGGAATTGCTTGGCTGAAATGTTAGCTGGTGTCTTGTCATCCAAGGCTAATACTGACGGTTCACACCTCATGCAACTTCTATGTGTGACTGCTCCACCACCCAATTCAGCTCAGATATTTTTACCTCAACGAAGGGCAGGAATAATCCAAAGCATCATGTAGCACAATAATGCTCTAAAAATCACATCAGCTCACAGTCCAAGGATTTCTGAAGTTGATTCTAGATCAATTTTGCTCAGATCCCTGTTTGCCAATCCTACTTGATGACTCTCTTAATTTTTTGCTGGAAGTTAACTAAAATTTTGATTCCAGTTCAATGAAATATATCACCAACAACTGTATCAGTTCTACATGCTATTGAAGCCATCTTGTGCAAAATTTAATGTTTTCAATCAATGAATTTGATGGGTAGGGTGCTAAACTGGAGTCAAAACCATGCACTATGGGACTCTTGAAGAGGACATGATGAGAGAAAAATGAATGTTGTGTGAGTTAGGTCAATAATTGGTCCAAAAAATTGTACTAGGAAGGCAGTACAAGGAATGTTTCTCAGCAAGCACCTCTAACTACAAAATAGAGCAATAAACCATCAGAAATCAGCCAAACAACAATTCATGTTAGAATGGTTTTTGCGGTGAAAGCAAGATTTACCATAAATTTGTCATAATTGTGATACTAATTTTCCCAATAACTCTTTCTTGAATGATTAGAATGCTTAACCTTTCTTGAGTACTTTTTTTTTGCTTGATGGAATTGAAGATCATGGAATCAAGTCATGGAATTCAAATGCGCACAACAGGTATCTGCAACCAGTCTTGATCTGTAGAAAGTGGTCAGTTGAGATGTGAGTAATTCTTTCAACCATATCTGAGCGCTGGAAGCTTAACTACTTATTTTTTGTCAACACGATCCAAAGGAAATGGTTGAGAGATGGTTTAGAAGGAAGTGAGGGAAATGACGCTGCTGGGCTGTTAGGCGGAATGGTAAAACCTCGGCGACAGCCCTGTGAAACCTTCATGACATCATCCGTGACAGATCCCAATGACCACCACCGAAGCAGTCAACAGCGACCAACTGCTTGCAAAACACCGAAGGAACCTTACATGATGTCTCATCTCACACTATTGGTCATCAACGATGGAACCGGCTATAGCAAAATGGGGTAGGATCCACTCAGCCTGACTTGGGAAGTGAGCCACTGATCAATGTTTCTTCCTTGTTAAACATCAGTTGGATTGGATAATTAGTTTTGCTGGAAACTCTGATCCATCGTTTGTCTTCCCAACAGCGATTGCTACCCGTGAAACGTCGGGTGGTGGGAGTGCCTCTGGGCCGTCAATCACCGGTCAACCGTCGATCCCCTCTACGCCTGGCGCCCTCTCCGCCTCCTCCAACATTGCAACCAAGCGAGGGATTGACGATCTGGATTTCTTTATTGGTGACAAAGCAATTGCAAACAGCAAAAACTACAACGTCAACTATCCTATCAGACATTTTCAGATCGAAGACTGGGATCTCATGGAGTGTCTTTGGCAAAAAACCATATTCAAATATTTGAGGGCTGAGCCCGAGGACCATCACGTCTTACTGGTTAGGCTTGCTTGCTCTCATGTTCCTTCCCTTATCCAGCCATATTTCTTCTAACTGAACGAATCTCGGTTTATATAGACAGAGCCACCAATGAACGCACCCGAAAATCGTGAGCAAACCGCGGAAATCATGTTTGAAGGACTCAATATTCAAGGTATTCCATATAAACCCCTCTCAATCTTGTATCATTTAAACAGGCAGCTGATGACTTTGCACAGGACTCGACATTGCTGTTCAAGCGGTGCTTGCCCTGGCTGCCAGCTGGTCTAGTAACAAAGTGACAGATTGAACGTTGACGGGGACAGTAATTGATTCAGGTGATGGTGTAACACAAGTGATCCCAGTGGTATGTGCTTCTTACCAATGAACGTATCTTTTATCCTGGCCATTCATGTAGTCACATGCGCACCCTTAAAGGCAGAAGGATACGTTATTGGCTCATCGATCAAACATATCCTGATTGCCGGACAAGATATCACCTATTTTGTACAACAGCTACTCCGGGATCGTAACAAATCATTGAATATTCTAGTCGATGAGTCCCTAAAGATTGCGGAGAAAATTAAGGAGGATTACGGATACGTCTGTGGTGATATAGTCAAAGAGTTCAGGAAATATGACACCAAATCTGAAAAATACATCATCAAGCATGAAGGCTTCAATACTCGCCCCAACAAGGTACATCATACCCTCCCCCCGGTCCCCAAAATTAAGACTTACAGGTGACTGACGCGGCAGAAGGCTCCCCCGATTGTGAATCAAAATCAATAGGCCTATACGCTCGATGTGGGGTACGAGAGGTTTTTCGCGGCTGAAGTGTTCTTCAACCCGGAAATTTATAGTTCAGATTTCTTAACTCCTCTGCCGGAGGTGGTCGATAACGTGATCCAAACCAGTCCAATTGATGTCCGTCGAGAATTGTATAAGGTGTGCTTCACGCGAGTAATCTTCCTCCCATTTCTGACAAGACAAGTTTGATCCTTGACTTGGGAGCCTCAAAATCAACGCTATGTGATTTCCATCTTCTCATGGACTCGAAACCGATTTCGAAAGCTATCAGCACTTATTCCTGTTCAATCAACATAACTCATGTTGGAAGGTTTGACATCGGTGGAACAATGATATACCCAATATATTTTTCCCCAAACGGACAGTCTTTTGATCTGTCCTTCAAAACACCCCTCTTTGGCCCCGGTTTCTCCTGCCCTCCAGGATTTGGCAGATAGTTCAGTGGTCGAGGCAAGTGTTTTTTACCCTATGATCTTGCTTCCTGTTCACTTACTCATTTGCACTTGTCTGCTCCTTCCAGCAACCAACCGCTGCTAGTGATCTTTCCACCCTCAAGGTTGAAGATTCGTTTGGCTACCCTTACAACTTGACTTTCTACCCAGCTGTCTATCCCCACATGCAGGATTTCATGTATCGACCACCCCCCAAGTTTTCCAGCATCTTTTGGAGAACTTGCAACGGTAAGCATCTTGATATCTTGACCCACCTAAAGCTTAATATGCCTTTTCACCAGGCGGAAGCCGGAAGGGGCGTGGATTTTGGGAGTGCCTCTGGAGGTGGCGCGGCAGCTGGACTGGCTGGAGGACATTGCGAACCTGCCAGATGACATTCCAGGTGCGCAACTGCTGCTAGTACCAGACCGAGGCCCTCGACCTTGTCGTCCACATCTCCGAGATCTTTCTCGACCTCTCCCGCAAGCTCCAGCTCTACCAACCCTATCTCGTCCGCTTCCGCAGCGTCATCACTGCCATTGATTCCAAAGTCGCTGATCCCCACAGCGACTTCGGCAAGTTCGCTCGCATGCAATCCTCCTTGCCCAAATGCAGTACGATGAGCTTGGCTAGCTTCTTGCTCAAACCCACACACGCAAACATTGGGTCGCACAATGGGATCAAAGGTAAAGGCTACCCACTCGTTTGTCGTGCTGCTTACCTGCACTTTTTTGCTAAATTGATGCCCTTCATTTTAGCGCTGCTCAAACGATTATACTTTGAGTCTCTGCCGGATCAGCCCACATTCTTCAAGTGGATCATAGATCAGTTGACTTTTCCAACCTTGCCCAAATCAACCTCGTGCTCGAAATGTATCATTCTGCACTGGATCGTTTTAACTCATCTTCAACTTAGTCAGAGGCTTTGTTGAGGACAATGAACTCCGGGAAGAATTGGTGGGCGACTATGACTGAGAAAATTTCAGTTGTCCATGGCTTTGACAATCTTATCTACCTTGTCGCCTGGGCTTCACAACTCTTGCCATGCTGTTTATTGTGATGGTCGGTTAATCTCTTCGATTTCCACAGAGTTCTTGTGAAACTCAAATTGCTTTATCAAATTCACACAGGGCACTGCCTATCATCAGTTGATTCAACATACATTTGGCCTTTTCATCGTGTTCTACTGCTTGGCCAAATTTTTTCAAAACTTCGGACCCAACACATGAGTCTGTAGCGATGTCTGTAATCCCAAGCGATTGAATGAACTGATACCTTGAACGACTTCTTGACAACCTTTTTCCGACTCTGGGAGGGATCTCGCAAGCACCTTTGAAACTTGTTTGATAATTCGGCTGTCTTTTCCAACGTTCTGGCCAAACAGAGCCAGAGAGCTTTGGCAATCACCAAGAGTACTGGATTCAGTTGACTTCCTGTGCTCTCGAATGACCAGAAGAGCACGTTGAAAACTCGGAAACACACCTCTCGTACGGTTGCAATCATGGACGCGGCTGGTTACCCTCAAGAAAGCCATAACACCCACCGATCAGGTTCTGAGAGCGGCTGCCAATCGGCAAGTGAGTACGCGCGGCTGCAGTCTCAACTTGAAGCGATGCAAGCAGAAATTGAAAATCTCAAGCCGCCGGCGAGGCAGCACCCGGTTGGCTGGCTTGCTGGCAGTCTCATTTCCAACCAATATCGAACGCACAAACCAATTCTTTATCCTCTTTTGGGCGGCTTTGGAATCCCGAGCTCTTTGAGCCAGTGGCACAAGAGGCTTGAATGAATTTTATAGCACATGGAGTGAGTGCCTGCTCTTTAGAAATAAACTGGGAGCCCAAGATGATCCGCTTTTATCAAGTTAACTCAACTCATCATGGTCACAGCTCAGTGGTTCCAATCATCAATCCAAAGCTGGATTCAATGCTTCTATTCAGCTATCATCAAGAGTTGGATCGAATGCTGCAAGTTCAGCTATCAAGAAGATTATGCATCGGTCAAGCTTTGCATCTCAACACGCTTGGTCAAATGATGTTAGTCTTGATCCAATGTCTAGAAAATTCATCTCCACTTGTTTGTCAAACGATTGATTACATTTAACCGTTTACTTGGGCTACTGGACTCATCTGAAGAGAGTCTTTTGATCTTCAGTAACTCTACAGGTTGCTTAGAAGCAGCTGCACGAACCTCAAAAAATCCTGTGGCATGAGCTGATCCTAGGTCACCCAATGTAAAACTATCTCGTTTCCATGCTATTCTCAACTTGCTCCAAATGGGAAAAACTTCAAGAAACTCACAAGTGTTGTCACATATATGGGACATATACGTGACAGCCCTAGACTCGCCGCAGCCGTAGTGAGGTTCTCCCTCCCGGACAAGCCACGGGAGTGAGAACACATACGGAAATACACACTTTTATCACTTCTCCACACGCATAGCCTACTATAGGTTATGAGCCTCTAATATCTCGCAACTTTGACACCTTATCTATCACGATACCGTTTATTTCGACCTATTCGGTATAACCTCAAACTTTCCGGTAACTCTGTGTAGAGTGTAATCGTCCGGCGTGGTTTTAGTTTACGTTGCTTTGCCGCAACGTGGGTGGTAGCCTTGGTCATTTTTCCTTCGATTTTTCCCCATTCCTATCCTGTCACAATTGTGAACTGTGTGTTGATTAGGTGAAACAGATTAGCCACCTGTGGATAACCGTACTAGTTGGCCCTAGTCATTGGTGACCGAAAGCTCCAGTTTTACTTTTGCGGACTACTCCCTCTCTATTTCCCTCCTCTCCCCTTGTCTACCATCCCGTTGCGGTGAGTTCGTTCTCTTCCACTCTCGTCGGATTGATTCTGTCACTCTCAAGATGTCGAATGTTGGAAACACCGCCAGCCGCTCGTCTTCCAGGGCTTCATCCATGAGCGATGCGGAGTCAGCCGAGGTCGGTGATAGCCGGCAACAAATAAATCAACTTTTCGATTCGGTGCTCGGTTCCTCCTCTGCGAATCGCCTCCCGGATGAGACCATTAGACCGCCACAGCCTCAAGCTCCTCGACCCGACCCGATTGGGACTGCTAGGACGCTGGCGTCACAGTTGACGACTCAACGAGCTCAACCGCCTCATGTTCCTGCCCCTGTTTCAAGTTCGGCAAATCTTCGACCCAGGCCGATCCTGTCACAGGAACAAGCTGATTTTCTGGCAGCCGAGTTTCACCTAAAACAATCGAAGATGGTGAATGAAACTGTCGCGGCTATTAACAAACGGTGGTCTGATGCCAACAAACTGGTGGTGGATGGGAAGAATTTCGGCCAATGGACCCAAGAGCTTCAAGAGGTGGGGCATACAAGTTTCTCGGACAGCGAATTTTTTTTCAAGCCGAACAGTAACTCAACTTTTGAGAAAATAGCTCGTCAAGTTATTTTAGGCAGTGTGCACCCATCAATGATATCAGATCTTCAACGGTGTGAAATGGCGCATCAAATGCACGCTGCAGTCAAACGTCATTTCTCAACGGTCTCACGTGCGGCTCAGATGAACATTTGGGACCGTTTTCTCTACTTTCCACTGGACATGTCTGAACCGACTGGCGGTCTGATTTCTTCGATGAAGGATCTTTACGCCGAGTGGAAAGGCCTGAATGTGCGGATACATTCGGATGCGTTCTTCGGTTTCTGTCTACAGCGGGCGATTTTGCGCGGGTTGCTTCCTTTCAAGAAGGAATTCGAAAGACGGGTGGAGCAAATGATCCAAAATGACCCCAACCACACCTTGCCGACTTTCGAATCTCTTGTTCATTTGTTTGATATCTGCCGACAGCAATACGTTCATGAATCGGGCGCCAAGAATCCGCAAAAACCTCTCGATGCTCCACCGACAGTTTTCCAAGCTGAGGCCGAGGAGTTGTTCAGTGTTGATGCTTATCTAGCCGACGTACCAGAAGAGAATTGGCCGGACGCGTTGGACTTTTACGCTGCCACCGCAAACAGGTGCTGGCAGTGTGGTGCAGCAGATCACTACCTCAGAAACTGCCCCCAAAGGGCCAAAGCCAATCAGATCAACAAGCGTCTCCGAGGTCCAGGTGTTTCGCCTTTTCCGCCAAGGGGTTTTGGTGGGAATGTTGGACAACCGACACAGGCCACTTTCGTAGGATCACTGTACACTCAATCGCCGGTTTCCGTGACCCCTCCTACCCCACAACCTCCTACTCAATCGCAGCTTCATGCTAAACGCCTGGCGGACTACTATCGACCTCGCTACAGCTCCCCAGCGGTGAAGGAATCGGGGGATGCCTCGGCACCAAAACCCTCAAGTGGTGGTGCCTCTGCGCGTTTCGTGGAACTTGGCGACGTGCCAGATGATCTGGATGATTTTGAGTTCAGGAACATGTCACTTGGAGAAAATATTGTGAGTTGTCCAGTAATTTTTGATACTGGTGCTTCGCACCATTTCACCGGATCTCTACACTTTCTCCATCATTTTCGTCCATTATCTAAACCACTACCTTTGTCGGTAGCTACCTCCGCCGGAAAATCTTTTGTTACCGGAGTCGGGAATATCCATTTCTTTGGAGCCAACGGGGCCATCGTCGTCCTGAAGGGAGTCTTATACTGTGAGCATGCCAGTTCGACTCTTTTGTCTATGGCAGCTCTCAAGAAAGCGAATGTTTATGTTAATTATGACAATCAACAGGACAAATTCCTCATATGCGATTCTGCGCGACAAGTTCTTTTCACTTGTGATCTCGACAAAGCGAAGAATCGATGGTGTTTACCGGCCCCTTTAATACCAGCCCATCCTACTGTTCCCCAATCATCTCCCGCGACTCCTACCTGTCTTCCTTCTTCTGTTTCGTCTTCTTTTTCCTCTCCTGCTGCTTCTCATGTTCCTATTTCTCTCCCTGCTACTGCTGATGTCTCTCTTTTGAAATCTAAAGTTCAAAATTTTCCCACTGATGAATTGTTTAAAGAACCACTGACCCGGAGTGAGAATTTTATGTGGAGATCTGAGGATCTAACGAAGAATGAGCGTGTGCTCTTATTCTGGCATCGTGTCTTTGGCCATGCGGGGATTCGACATATAAAACGAATGATCAAAGAAAATCTTGGCCTGGGACTGCCCAAATCATTGCCTCCGGGTGCTATTCATTGCCCTGTTTGTGCGATCAGCAAGAGTACCCATTTTAACTCTTTGAAATCTAGCAACAGATCGGCAGACAAAGGAGAGGTTTTGGCTGTGGATCTGATAGGGCCTTTCGAGACGGACTCAATTGATGGATCAAGGTTTTTATTAACGATGCGCGATCTGGCGTCTGGCTATTCGTTTGCAAAACCACTGAAGGCCAAATCTGACTCCAATGCCTATATAATGGCGGTCATCAATAAGCTTGAAAGACAGATTTCAACGAAGGTGAAGATCTTACGCAGCGACAACGGAGGGGAATTTGCTAATAAGGCTTTGGCTGATTTTTTAAATGCTAAAGGCATTGTAACAGAACGGTCTCTTCCGTATCATCATTATCAGAACGGCCTGATTGAGCGTTTCAACAGGACTATCCAAGATATGGGTCGAACAGTCCTCTTAGACAGTAACCTGCCAAAAACTTTCTGGTTGTTTGCTTTTACATGGGCATGCCATATTTTGAACAGGATTCCGAACAAAGCCAGCAAAAAGGCGACTCCCTACGAGGCGCTTTTTGGGATCAAACCTCAATTAGACCGTTTCAGGGCTTTTGGATCATTCGCGTATGTGCATGTTCCAAGTGAACAGCGCAAGAAACTGGATCCGAGGGGCATGAAAGCGCAGGTTGTTGCTCATCTTGAGACCAGCAAGGGTTGGCGTTTCTGGATAGCGGAAGAAAATCGGTTTGTGGACTCAGCTCTGGCTCGTTTTGTTGATTCAGATCTTGTGCAATTCATTGATACAGAGAAAACAGGCACTGCGCCATCAGATCTACCTTGTTTTCAAGCTGACCCTTCTCCTCAAGCTGACCCTTCTTCTAAGAATCCCAAGCTTAGCATCGACTACGTCATGAATCTGATCCAACTCGGGGATTTCTCCAGAGAATATGAATTTCATGACCAGGAGATGATTGTTGACAAGATTATCGAGTTGTGTAATTTCTACTCTATCAGCGTTCCCTCTTCGTTTAACCAGGCCATGAAATCGCCGGAGAAGGATGCCTGGTCTAAGGCTATAGCGATCGAGCTCAACAACTTGGAACAAATGCGGGTATGGCTCGTTCGTCTCAAACCGCCTGACAAGAAAGCCCTTAACGGTCGATGGGTTTTCGCGACGAAGCCTGGGGACGAAGGATCTGGCGTGCGTTTCAAGGCACGTTTTGTTGCAAAGGGGTATACTCAGGTCGCTGGAGTGGACTTCAATGCCACTTTCGCACCCACAGCTACTTTTGTGGCTCTCCGTTTATTACTGACTGTGGCAGCTGCTAACAAGTGGCCAGTCCACAGCTTCGATTTTGTGGCAGCTTATCTCAACTCACCTATCGAGGAGGAAGTCTGGATCAATCCACCGGAGGGCATGTCAGTCCCGCCGGGACATGCTCTTCTTCTGAAGAAGGCATTGTATGGAACTCAACAGGCCGCAAGGTGTTGGTGGCTCCATCTGAAAGGCGTACTGGATAACCTGGGCTATATCCCATCTCAATATGATAACAGTCTATATATCTTGAAACATCCTTCACGTCATGGTGTTATTTGGCTTCATGTCGATGATGGAGTGGTAACAGCTTCTAATGAAGACCTTTTGCTTAAATTGGAAGCTGACCTCAAAGATATTCTTAAGATCAAGTGGAAACACTCTTTGGATTCGATTGTAGGATTGAATGTTACGCGCGATGACAAAGGGTTCGTCTTACAACAGCGGGAACTAACTGATCAGCTTCTTAAATCAGAATGGGACGGAATTTCCACAGCAACTACGCCTTTGCCTGTTAACTATAATGCGGTTACTGATCCAAATGGTGATGAAAGTCAATCTACTAAATTTCTTTCTGTCATAGGAACACTCAGTTACTTGGCAGTTGGTACCCGTCCAGATATCTGTCACGCAGTCAATCTCCTCGCGCGGTTCTCGGCGAAACCTGGACAAGTGCATTGGAAGGGCCTCAAACATCTGGTTAACTATGTAGCGGCAACCAGAGATCTGAAATTGACCCTTTACCCCTCGACTGATGACAAACCACTGAAAACCTTCTGTGATGCATCGTGGGGAGGGGAATTCGCAAGGTCTTCGTACGGGGTGATGATATCTTATCTGAACTGCCCTGTCCTGTGGATCTCGCGGAGGCAGCAAGCAGTAGCGTCGTCTACATGCCATGCAGAATACATGGCGCTCGGAGTAGCAACGAGGCAGACACTTTGGGTACGTCATTTACTGAAAGATTTGCTAAAAACTGATTACATTGGACATCTCCACTGTGACAATCAGTCTGCTATCCACGTTGCCACAGATGATGCATCCAATAAAAGGACGAGACACACTGATAGAGATTTTTATATCACTAATGAGGCTCTTTTTCAAAAGAAAACTAGTTTGACTTGGGTGGGGACTGCTGAACAGATAGCAGACATCTTCACCAAATGCCTCCCGGCAGAAACTTTCCTGCGTCTCCGTGGGCATGTTATGGGATGATGGATATTTTTTTTTTCCTTTATTATAGGTTTTGTTTATTTTTTTTATCATAAGTTGTACGTAGGTAGGCGGTTACGGCGAGAGGGGGGGTGTTGTCACATATATGGGACATATACATGACAGCCCTAGACTCGCCGCAGCCGTAGTGAGGTTCTCCCTCCCGGACAAGCCACGGGAGTGAGAACACATACGGAAATACACACTTTTATCACTTCTCCACACGCATAGCCTACTATAACAAGAAAGTGAAGTTGAATTTTGTCTGCGTGAGAGGGATCCGATCCTGGCAGAAAAATCATACCGTGTCATCCGACAACTCTGCTTGCATGAATATTATTGCGAGCTGTTCTCCCATTACCTGCGCAACACCGAGCATCACTTCATCACCCATGCCAGTGCCTTGCCGCTGTCGATACCTGCCAGCCACGGTGTTGCCGGTGGGCGGATTGTTATGAGCAGTGGTCAAGCCATTTGGCTCGAATCTCTTACCGCCCTTACCTCATGGATTGCAACAACACCCCCACGCAGATTTCACATTGACAGCCAATTCAATCTCATCTTCTCCGTCGTTTCTAGCTTCACCCCCTCATCCATCCACGCCTCCGTATACAACAGCTGACCCCACACCCACTGACCCTCAGCTACTCAGGTCCCAAAGCCCCTTTGTGGTTTTACCTAGCTCTATCAAGCGAGGGGTCTTCCTACTGGTCCGTCGGAAGTGCTCAAGGGATTAGTTTTAGAGTTGGAAGTGTTGGACCCAGCAGAAATCTCGAACCCTCACCTGCAAGTCTCGCATCACCCATAGATTCAGGTGCTAGCAATGCTCAGTCAGAGTGTAGGTTTGTTCAGATCAAAGTCTGGGATTCTGAATTAGAGGAGTTGGAGCAGTTACAAGAACAAGCTCCCTGTCAGGTCAAGGGCGGTCCAGCTGCAACCGCTGGGAAGGTTAGTATCCTACTGCAACCCCATGTTTCCCGAGCATTCGTAGAGGATTTCGCCCTGGTCTCGGATACTGTCTATGTCTCTCAAAACTCGACTCGAATCGTCCACGCTCTGATCGAAATCAGTATTTGGAAAAAATTTGATGAAACATCAAGGGTTTAATCGAGATGAGCAAGTGTATAGAGAGTTGAGTGAACAATTTGCTTCGATGGGCTCTGACCAAAAGATGCGATGATATGCTTGATTGACTCACTTGTACTCCTAGTTTTGTTTTTTTTAGAAAGAATGTGGCCATTTGTTCATCGGCTATCCCAAAATGGTCTTTCAGATCAGTTAATTCATGACTTCGACAAATGCGCTGGTGAACTAGAAGTTGAAGATCTCGTCAAAATGACAGCATCAGAGATCGTATCAGCCTGTAGATTAAACGACTGCCTGGGAGGTGTTATCTTACGAGCAGCTCGCCAATTTCCGCGTTTGTCGCTTGATTACACCCTTCAACCGCTGACCGAGAGCTTGCTGAGGGTAAGGGTCCATGCAAATCAAGAGTTCAAATGGTCGGCAAAGAGTCATGGTCAGGGTGAACCATTCTGGGTTTGGATCAAAGATTGTGATCAGCACAAGATCTCAAACAACTCTTGAATCTCAACTGCAACCACCATGGTCAACACAATCCAGACCATTTACTCAACCTATCAGTCTCAGCTCAACAAGAGACTCACAGAGTACATCGACTCGCTACAGCACTCACAAGCAAAACAACTGCCAACAGAACACGACCAACAAACTATCAAGCAGCTAACTGACCAACTACCAGAACTACCCCCATTGGCAACTGACCTCAAGCGTGCCATCATCTCAGCCGTCTTCTCCTCCCTCATCAGCCATCTCTACCAGGAAATCACAAATGAACAACAGCCCTACTCAATCTACCATCTACTCAATCTCGCCCTAGCATTCATTGATCATGGTGGAGCCGCACCCGAACTCGCACTGGTACAACAGGCTGAATTAATCTTTGGCTATCTCAAATCACACGTGCAAAGATTAACCCTCGTAAGCTGACTTAATATATACACATCCTCACGACGAAAAAAAACACTCACATCAGATCTCTCAATAATTAACTTAGGATATCCAACCGGAAAGAGGAAAAGGCTTAATCTTCTTACGCATGCAAAATAACCTACTCGGACGACTCTCAAAATCACTCCACACAGTCTTCTGTGGAAGGATCTTATGCTTCCTATCCTCTGTCTTCCCCATCGCAGAGAAGAGTGGCGTCAACCTATGAGGCGCGTTTAACCATGAGAACATCACCAAATTCGACCAGTTTGACTCATCCACCACCCCCCTTCCCACCAGCACTGAAGAAACAGAACGCGAAAATGATCTCGAAAAAACAACGCAAGAAAATGATTCCTCAACACAACCTCAAGTCAACCTGACCAAAGATGCTAAGCCGCCCGAAGATTCCGCTCGCGTGAAGGTATCAAAATCAGGTAAATTCACTCCTCCCCCCCCCACATTTTTTTGGGGGACTGTTGTTTTCTTGGGCAATGCAACCAACACTGTATCTTGAACCTCAATTAGCTGCCGATAAACGGGAATTTTACACTCGGTTTTGGTCCCTCCAAGCTCTACTATTGAACCCACCCAAGTTGTTCAAGTCTTGGACCCCCGATCCATCACTCCCCACGACAACTGTCAGCTTGAGTACTCCCGATCCTAACTCATCACAACCCTCTACGCCAAATTTAAAAAAATTGAAAGATGGGATATCTAAAACTTTAGAAGTTTTTGGGAGAATGACAAAGAAAGAACTCGAACTGGGCTCAACTTGTCATCATTAACCAGATCAGGACGGGCTGGAACAGTTCTTTTTCCCCAAATTCTTGACCAAGAGTAACTTGTTGGATCTTGAGGTTTTTTTCGCCCCTTCATTTCTTTCAGGATCGGTAATAATTCACGTGATTCAATAACTAGTCGTGAATTGCCCTGCATCCTCCTCTTGGTTCGTGTCTAGATTGCAGACCCGTATTTTCGACGTCAAGTCTTGACCCAGTTCCTGATCATTTTACAATACATTTGCGGCTTCTCACCCAAAGAGCGAGCAAAACGAGCCTCGCTACCCAAATCTAATCGGATCAGCGAAATTCCGTACATTTATCAACCCAAAGATGTCAGTTTTTTTTCGCTGCTTCAGCTACTGGCACATGGCTTGAATTGACCACTGCTTGGCTTGGTCGAGTAGGAGGTTTGGGTGCTCAAGTTGAGTGGAGAGGTGTGGAAGACTCTCTATGCTACTCCTCCGCATGGAGAAATCTTTGCAATGACCATTCAACAAATTCTCATTCGGGAATCTAGCTGGGTAAGCCCCCATCCGTCATAACTATCAAAAACACAAAAAAAAAGATGGTAGATAATAACTTTTGAGTACACTCTCATCCACCAATCAGATCATGTGGAAGGCTTGGTCATGCGCCAGCTTTGAGAAACCAAGCTTGGATGTGGACCCTTCCCCAGTGTACAAAAGAATCACCAGCAATCCGCTTAAATTTCCTCATCCTGTGGGGACGCCCGCTCTCAGTAAACTTTGGGAAAATAAAGTGTTGCTTGATTCGATGCAACAGATCGATCCTACTGCTGGGTAGGTCTCTCATTGATTCATTCATTCATTCATCCACGTATCTCTTTCACCGCTTTTGTCGCCCTTCCTCATTTCTTCTTTTGTTCCTAGGGTCCCCGATTTGAAGACTCTTCATCTGAAAATTCAACATGTAGATCAACAGTGGCCAAGCCCGTCCAAGAAAGCGCAATCAAGAGTAGTAAACAAACACCCCTCAAGCCTGTGGACCACAATCTCTGTTCGAGGTTTGTTGAGGATGTGAGCTTTCCCATTTTATTTTTCAGTATGCAAATTGCCCAGTAGACATGTTGAGAATAATGATTCGGAAAGACTGGTCCGAGCTTTGGATGTAGAGTTTTTTGATGCTCTTGAAATCGTGCTTCTAGCACAGATTGATTTGGGTTTCAGCAAGTCATCTTGTCCTATTCTAGCCCCACCTGTTCACAGCCGTTCAGCTTTCCTTGAAGTTCTTGCCTTGGATACACATAATGCTAACTGGTCGTGTGTTTCATTTGGATGTTTAATTAATGGCGCAGGTGCTCAACACATGATGATCACGGTGATGTATGGGGAATTGTTTGATTCACCAGAACGACACCTGGAGGAGGTAAGTTCAGCTCACTAATAATGTCCCGCATGAGCACCTACAATGGCTTTGTGCTAATGAAAAAACTCATTACTTCCCTGGTTCATCTAGACACATAGCTCCCGGTATACAGAACCCATCGGCTTGGCTCCGATTTTCCGCCCGATCACATCGCTCTTAATGGCGTTAGCGGCAGACGTAATGGCTGTGTGCTCTCCGGCCAGGGCATTTCTCTGTTCAACACTGCTTATAAGATGTTTCCAATCATTGCCTGGATAACATCTGTAGGCTGGTGGCTAGTTGAACTTGGAGCTAGCAACCAGCTAAAGCCTAGCTGGCCTTCTGTCACTCGAGCGCAACGATTTTCGAGTTCACGCCGTCCCTCAACGGTCAGAAACTCGAGGCCGTGACGCCGCGTGTGCGGGCAGCTATCGTCTAATTCTTCTCTTGCTCGCTGCGATCAACCTCAAGGCTCAATAAAACCAGAAGCAGGGAGTGCCCTAAGCTCCTTCTCAACCCAACCAGCACATGCTTAGGCCGATCCCAAGACAAATCATCTGTCTTACAAACTCCGATCCAACTGAGGTTTTAGCTACAATCCATGTTTCGGCTGATACTCTTGCATCTGGAAGGCACCCGCAGTGTCGGTTCCAACTCTTCCACCGTATTCGTATTGCGATGGTCTTCAGGAACTCACTCGACATGTGGAGATTCACTGTTGTACAGCTCTTGGCTCTTGCCATCTATACCCATACGACTGACAAGACCACCACGGTTTCTAAACTGTTCATTTAGTACGAACCTGGTCTGATATCCCAACTCAGCAAATTGATCCACTTTGAAATTGGTGGGGATGGTCTCAGTGGCAACATTCAAGCCCCCGCTATGGGCTGGCGTGCCCGTGTTGGTAGACATCTGATGGCCTCAAGGTCTTTGTTAATCGAATCAAAGAAGAGGTTGACAAATCAATTCGACATCACCTCCTCAACCAACTCCGAATTACTTTGCGTATCTCACCGTCTGGTTTAAATCCAACATCTATGGTGCGCAGACTGTAAATACTTCACCTCCCAACGTTGTTCCCGGAGTTGTCAAGATCCTACTAGATATCATCAAAGCTGATGGGGAGGCTTCCCCAGAACCAACCCCAGCTGGCCCTTTCACCGCCGTGGGTGACTTGATGGGCGATAGTAACACGTCTTTGGATCCTGGCTCTAACTAACTTGCTGACTATGCTTTATCAGGTGAGAGACTACCTGCTGTACCAGATGAAGGACGAATAGTCAGCTTGGTTGATATGGGTTTTCCACACTCCGCTTGTGAAACTGCACTGGCCAGGACTCACAACAACCTCAACCTAGCCACGGAGTTCCTGCTCGCCTCTCCGGTCTTGGTTCAACGTGCCCGAGATGAAGAAGCCGCTGCAGCTGCAGCTGCCGCCGCCGCCCCATCCTCAACTTGTGGGGAGCAATCCGCACCAAATCAAGAGCCATCTGCCTTGGAGGAAACCACTCAAACTGTGAATGTGTCTATCAGCAGCCCTCGGGACAAGCTTGCGGTGGTTGCCGATGAGATAATGGTTACTCTTCGCCAAACTTCAGCTTCTGCCCCCGCCCCGTCGGTCCCCCCTATTGGAAACGAAATGGCGTCCGATAGCATGATGTTCTAATGATCGAGGCTTCTGGAGAAGAGTCAGGCACTGTTGACCCCCAAGCAAGCACTGAGAACTTGATCTATTCCAGCAACGACGAACATCCAACCCCCAAGGCCCCAACCACCGAAGTTAATGAACCAGCAAGCAACCAGAATTCTTGCCTAGATGCAATTCGTGCCCAAATGAAACCTGCTTTGAGTGAACTACGCAATTCACTGCGTGCCATGTTGCTAAAACGCAGTTGGCGTTTGATTTGAAAACAGCATTCAAGGCATTCGAGAGCATTCAAGGCATTCGAGAAGAAATCGTTGGCCAATGACAACATTCCCCCCTTGCTCAGTGATCTAGAATACCTCGTACTGCCATCTGATGCGTCTACTGAGGACCCGACGCATAACAATATCTTGGGCATTTCGGTTCAGGAGACAGTTGAGTAGAGTAGCCCCATATTTGCTAGATCATCCTTTTCCCCAACCCAAACCCATCACACTGATTAATGCCTCAGGAAATGTGCGGCAGGTCAACAGGCTTGCAAAGCTTTCATTGCCTCACAGGGCCATCAAGCTAATTTTGAACGCTAACATTGAATATCTCGACTATCTGGCCATAGCGCAACTTACTGAGACCTGATCAAAGAACTGGCAACGTCGATTCCCCTATATCTGGTCATATGATGAACAATTTCGACGAGCGCCACTCAAATGGCCCTTGTGCTGCTACCCCGGTTACAGTCAAATCCACTCTCCCTGCCTTTAAACGGCTGCAAGGCACACCTGTGATTGTTGGGGAAACAAACTTCGGGGGCAGACAAAATTCAACTTTTCTGTGAAGCTATTATTGGTCCTTCGTAATACAGAAGTTCCGATTCCTGGTCCAGCTGATGATATCTTTTGAATGGTCACTGTAGCCCTCGGAAGCTTTCAAGATTCCCATGTGAAAATGATGAATGGATTTAGGTCTAGGCCCATTGGCCCATGTTCCAAGGTCAAAACCGCCGAACCACATCTGGATACTGATGTCCTTCGTGAAGCAGAACCTGCCACCTTGACCGAAGATCAAGCGGAGCCTGGGCCTGAACCCACCACCTCAATTGAAGATAAATCCGAATCTAAATCTACTCGTCTGAGAAGGGTGCCGTCACAAATTGCCACAATCAAATGTAGAACTGCAAGAAGAGCGCGAGAAGAGCGCGATGCGGTTGGCTGTGGCTTTGCCGAACCATTGTGAAACCCAGCTATTTTTTCTACCAAACTTGGGTTTAAGCTTGTCTTGAACGCCCTTCGCCTCTCCAATTTCATCCCTCAATCACGTGCAGGAAATCAGTCGAATTGTTGGCTCTCTGCCCCTCAACGTCGACAAAAGATTGAAAAAATATTTGGGATGGGATTTTCCTTTCCCGCCATATTTTCTGCGGTTCGAATCAAGTTCAACCACAAGTGTGAAACCAACTCGTCTGCCCAGAACCTCGCTAGTTTGGATTTGGAAGCTACCACTTGATCCCCATCCGACAAACAGGGGCGGCCAGGGCCTCAGTGCTGCCGCAATGCCCTGAAAGCTTGATCACAACTCAGCGTACCCAAAATTGGCCGCATTGTTATGGGAAATGATTTCGGACCGCATTGAACCTCTGCGTGTAGAAATAGCGGATGCAGTCTTACTGCTTTTCGCTCTTCATGCTGATTTATTCCATTCAGCTGATAGAGCCAACAGCAGTCTAGAAACTCTCGAAGACAATTACAAGCTGTATTTTATAAGCCTCAAGGCGATTGATGTCTTGCCACTATTCAAGAGCAGAGTAGCCGAGGGGGCTCCTCATGTCAGAATACGAAAAAGCAAACGAAATCTATTTCAGGCTTGGGATCATTTACAAGCAGTACCGCAAAGCTAAGGAACTGATAGAAGCATGGTACCTAACCTCATCCTTTTTTTTGCTTTGTGGCCTCATGTCAGAATCCGAAAAAGCAAATGAAATCTATTTCTTCTAGACAAGCCTCCTTCACCTCTCACAGAGATTCATATCTGGTTTCAAATTGGTCATGTTGATGAGCAACAAGGCAATGTAAGTCGCACCTCTCATCCTTTATTCTTTCTTAGCTAACTGAGACCTTTCCTGGGATCATTCCAGTTTGATCAAGCCAAGGATGCCTACAAGTGTGTTCTATTGGCAAACACAACACATGCCAAAGTACTCCAGCAGTTAGGTGGGCTATAATGCCGCGAAGGGAGTAGCTTTTACAATCATCAAGAGGCGGCGGGACAGGAGAGTTTAGCTGACACGGACGTGCTCCTCGCCGAATCAAAGTAGCCATGTGGTCTTTGCCCTCTAGCCACTCAAATCTTGCTGGTTCCTTCTAGCTCGGGTCTGCATGACTATCCAAGATTACACCAGGGCTTACGAATCCTATCAGCAAGCTGTTTATCGCGAGGGGAACAATCCGGCATTTTGGAGGTCAATCGGTGTACTCTACTCTACTATGCAATTTGCCAATATCAACACTCTCGACGCATATTCTCGGGCCATCCACATCAATCCTTACCTGTCAGAAGTCTGGTTTAACCTTGGTGCTCTGTACGAGTCCTGTAACGATCCAATGTCTGATGCAATCGATGCCTATGAGTGCGCAATCCAACTAGATAGCAACAACGTGGACATTCGCCATCGCCTAGAGGAAATCCGATTACATGCCAACTGGTGCCCCACTCGGCCCGCCGCCACTGCCCCGGGACACGAATCACTACTCACCCAATTGGCCCTTCCCTATAACACTGAATGGCTCGGCTGTAGCTGGTTTTGGTCACTCGGCATACAACCGGACCAAAATCACCCGCCGCGCCTTCAGGCCATGCCAACAACATCACCCGGCCAGGTACTTCAAATAGTACAACCGATTTGCGGCCTCAATCAGCCGGCCCATTTGCCCACGGTTAGCACCCTCATTCGTTCGATTACCATCTCTACCAAGCAGGCGTCGAAGAGCTCGGTGCTTACTAGAGCCTTTCATTGATGAGACTGATCTTGACTAAAGTGTGGCCAGAGGTGGAAGTCGAAGTCAATATTTTCCAACATGCTCTCTCAACGGATATCAATGACACAAACCTTGGAATCGTCTGTAATACCGCTGAAGTTCTGAATGCTGTCTTAGCCAACAAGTCCGATGGATGACTTTCAAACGAGGTGAGCTTGGTTCAAAGTCTGGTCGAGAAGAGCGTCAGCTCTAAGTATGATGATTTGTTGAAGTTTAAGCGGCTACTAGTGAATAGATTGTTCCGCATCTTACCTGTTGATGCTTCAACTACCTCGAGCCCAGAAGATGGGCAGACAGAGAAGATGAGCGCCGCGGTTACTGAGTTTACGCAATGGGCCAACTCGACCATCAAAGAAGGATTAAAAGAACCGCGCATACATGAACATTTATGTTCCGCGCTGGTACTCATGCAAGCTTTCGATCAATCTCAGCCTTCGAAAGTGGATGTCTACATTTCTGACATCGTTCGGAACTTCACCCGCGCCATGCGTGATCATTTAGCAGCGGCTCAAGCAGATATTAACCATCCGACAGTCGAACAAACCAGATTTCTGATCGAAGGCCTGTGTGACTTGATGAAGACTCGCGTTGCAATAATGGGCGAAAATCGACTCTATCTTTTGTCGGGGCTTGTCCAACTGGTAGAGAAATCTCCCAATGTGGCACTGTGTCGTTATATCCTGAGCGTTCAGCGAAAATGGGTTGAAGATAAGGATGCGCTCCTGACATCTGAAGAAAAGGTAACGATGTTGGTCAAGATGATGAGCTATGAACTTCAGGGCAATGAGGATTTACTGACTGAGTTCTCAAGTTGATCTTAGATATCTATGTTTCGAGTAGTTACTCGAGATCCGAATTCACCGTAAAGCTTGAACCAGCTTTCCTCTTGGGCTGTCTCAGTCAAAACCCAGAAATTAGGACAAAATTCATGGCAGAGTTTGATAATAGCATCCGACCAGAACCCTTTGCGCGATTTCAGTACCTAATTGGAGTTCTTTCTGGGCTCGATCCCTATCCGCTCCCAGACTCATCCGAATTCTTGAAATGGGCCGAATCGATCAAAATCAGCCATATCATCAATTCAGCTAGGCAGTTGCTCTATGCAGACCCAGCGGAAACCGAAAAGGTTTGGATATCCCTTTTCCAAGGCAGCTTGGACTACATTTTCTAAGCGCGAACAAGCCGATTTAACCCGATACTTGATTCATTTGTTCTCAAAAGACGAAAATCGACAAGCTGTTGATTGTCGACCTAATGTTGTCCAGAGCTTTTTATCTGGTATCAGATGTAGATTACGTGGTCGATTTCAATCAAGACGCTCAAAACACAGGTCATAACGAAAATCGACATCATCATCCTGAGAGCAGCCGCGAAGTCGCCGGTGAAGCTTTGGCTCAATTGTATGCGGAATTAGGCGAAACTGCCATCTTTTACGGTTGTTAGTATTGCTCTTTGGTCAATTTATTTCTCAACTTGCTGATTAAATGAGATTTATATATATATATATTTATTTTTCCGAACCAGTTGATGAGACTCATCTTGACTCAGGTGTGGCCAGAGGTGGAAGTGAAAGGCAATTTGTTCCAAAGTGCTCTCTCAAGGGATATCGGTGAGCTCATCTACCACCCATCCAACCAGTCCTAGAACTTCAATATCTGCCTGGCAGCTAAATAAAAAAAACACACACATCTACCTTTCCTGGTGTCTTTTCTTATATTACAGTATGGGATCGCGCAAGAGCAAGCAATGTTTGAGCGCTTTCTTGAGAGTAGTCCC
>SMGU01000487.1:0-14447 GCA_004348175.1 Puccinia novopanici
CATTGCACACTATGAATCTTGAGTCTCAACCTACGTCATCCACCGAAACCTGTTGTGTGTGGCGCAGCAGATGTATTATGTAGTCTCAACCGGCGAGTCCCGGCACGCCTCTCTGTGCTGATTTGAGTTGGAGACCGTGTCTGGAAGATGCCGAGCTGTGACGGGATCTTTTCGTCAGACCACACAAAAATCTCTATAACATAAGTACCTGGCGGAAGTGCTAGGAAGCCCTGACTCCAAAATCCATGGGTGCACATCACAGCAGCAGCCTCGTCGGAGCATGCCGTCCACCCCGCCGCTGCACAGGACACGAAGACGCGTGTTTCGCGCCGGTGCGGACGGGCCGGCGCGTATCGGACACAGGTGCGTCTGACGAAAAGATACGCGTCACGGTTAGACACGCTCGGTATCGGAGTGGAAACTCGATGAGAGAAAAACGCCGGTACCCTGCGTAACTGCAACGCTGCTGGCGCAGTTGTTACGTTTGGGATGATGGCCCGGTGATTGATCTTCCGATGAATATAGTTTGGAGAGCTGTATGTCCATCCGCGGTCAGCTGGATAACCAGGCTGGAACAAACCCAGCAAGTGTTTCGGAAACAGCGATGTGTGCCGGGCCTTTGAACAGGACCGGCGCTCTCGAGCGGTGTTGATAAGGGATGCCAGCTGCCGGACACAGGACACAGCACCCTTCGCAGCGGGAGTCCAGACTGCGCACGTGTTGGTCACACACAGAATTATTTCTCAATTCTGCCGGAAGTCCAGACCGCGTCGGGACACAGCAGCGGCAAGACACATCTATCGTGGATTGTGTCAGCCCATAAACCACATACCCCGCTTCGTGACTTCGGCTCGCGCCGGAAGGGAAGAGCTTCCCGCAAAGGCGGATCTCATCTGCTCAATAGATCAACACCAAGTTGGACACTTCCCGTATTCAGAACAGCGGTCATTAAGCAATCAAGCCACGATGAATAAGGAGGTTGAGCGAGTGAAGAGCAATTTGCAAAGGGTAGGACATCAAAGTGGGAAAAAAACACTGTAATTTTTAAGAAAATCGCCTCAATTGTTACCACGTCGACCTCCCCGCTTCTTGCGGTCAATGTGAGCCCGTAAGACTTTCTGTCGGTCTCGCAACGAGGCACCTTTTTACTTCTCACCTGAGATGGCAAAGCAAAGCCGTGAAGAAAAAAGCTCTCAGTTTTTTTGTCCTTTTTTTCCAAAAAAAAAAAAAAAAAAAAGCTCTGCGAGGGTAAGACAACCTGACTTACTTTGTTAGAGTTCTGAGTCATAGCGAAGGCCTTTTGGCGAGATTTGGCCTCATTGGTGCTACTGCCTGTCGCGCCGTTCTTCAAGCCTTTGCGGCCCCTGACCTTATGACTGCCAAACTTTTCGCGGCCTTCGCGCCCGGACTGGATGCTGGCCATCCTTTCCTCATAGTCCTGCTTGGCCTTCTTCTGTTTCCCGATGATATCGCCCTCCGTCACATGCTGTGTGCCGCCCGAAAGGTCCCCGTCAAAGTTGGTCAGACCGTCCGGATCGTGGTAGGCTCGTTTACGCAGCTGTTTTAACAGCTTCTGGTGCACCGAGTTCGAGTTCTTCGAGCCCGCTAATTTCGCCGCCTCTTCAATCGCACTAATCTTGAGCTCATTCAGGCGCGCAAAATCTGCGGGAGTGAGAATCTGCAAATCAAAGAGCTCTGCGTATCAGCCTCTTTCGACGCCGCTAATGCGCCCGAACCAAGATCTGATCTTGTACTTACTTTTGTGGCCGCTAGACTCTCAGAGAGTGGTTTAGGGGGTTTGTTTTCGGCGTGGATAGAATCCTCTGCTTCTGCATCGGAATCAGCATTATCATTATCATCATCATCAGATTCGTCAGATTCATCCTCAGATTCTTTTGGGTTGTGTGCATCTTGAGAATCCTGACCGCTTGCAACGGCAACTGCTGAGAGGCAAGTCAGTCGGCACCCTCCTGTGTCGTACTTCGCAACTGGCTCCAGCTCATGTGGACATTCTGGATCGTTCCATTGCTCCGATAGTAGCTTGTAGACATGGCAGAATCCATCGCTGGATATTGTTACGGCATAGGTAGAGTCGTTTTCGTTAGATAAAGTGACTAGCTCCACAGATTTGACTCTGAGGGAATACGGCCAGGAGTTTAAGGAAGAATAGAAGCAAGTCAGAAATGGAGCGAGATTCGTGCAAGGGCTATAGAGTGGAACTGACCTATTCGAATGGCCAACTAATTCAGCTACACATTGCGGCTCTGTGTCGCTGTTGACAGTCGAATGTCCCAAATGAAAAATCCTTCCAATGGAATCATCACAAGCCAAGATCAAATATTCTTCAGACCGCTTGTCGATGAGAAACTTGGCATCATGGACTCGACCTCGAGGATACTCCACCAGATCCGCCAGTAAGTCTGGTTCCATGGCCAAGGGCTGGCGACGGCAAATTTGGGCTATACTGTTCAAGCCGGCCGCAATGACGGTGGAGGCAACCCCAGGATGGACAAACTCATTAGCAAGCTTTCGTAGGCATGGTGTTAACACATCCGGGGCGTGAGCTCATGTACGGATTCTGCAAGGGCGGCGAGGATTGAAGTTACTTCGAGTTGATGGTGAACGATATACTTGAGCACGTAGGAGTAGAAGGGTAAGACCTGCAGTTTGTGCGCCGAGCTGATCCGAGAAAAAAGTCGGAGGATGAGGACTTTGTGCTCAAGTGTGTAGACCTTGTCGTTGCGCATCAAAGCATCATATAATTGTTCTGCAAGATGCTGTGGATCTTGGAGTAAATGAAGAGCGGAAAAGTTTGAATCAACGCGTGAAGCCCCTGCTTCTTTCGCTCTTTGTAGCTTGGCCGCGGCTTTAATTTTCTTTTCGGTCTTTTTCTCAGAAGATTTTCTTTTTTTGTTGATGGTCTGTACATGTTTAACTTGTCGAATGTTGATCTCTTTAGGCTGTTCGTTATCACTTTGCTGATCGTCGGCGCAGGCGGCAGATGACTCGGGATCTGCGAGGAAGAAATGGATGGCGGCTGATTGAACCTTGGTATTCATGTGAAAGCAAGCGTCTGCTAAGATTCGAATGGTCTTGGTATCGTTCCATATTCCCTTGCGCCATAGCTCGGACGCAAGCTTGACGGCCCACATGGCTTCTCGACCACTAGTTTTAGCTTCGGGGTGCTGGCTTTTATTCTTAGCCTTCTTGATACCGGTGCCTTCCAGTGCCGATCCACCGACACCGCTAGGTAAGTTGATTCCGTTCTCGACCATGCTGAATAAGAGGCCCTGGATGGATCGATTCAGTTTCTGATTTTTGGCCTTCTTATTCGCCATCTTGATATCAGTGAGGATTGTCTTCAAGATAGAAGCTCTCAAGGTAGGCGATGTGGTCAGGGGGAGTAACGCAAAAAGTACGTGTAGCAACCTAAAGCGTCACCAAATAGGGGAGGGGACAAACGCGTTGGCAACAAAGATCAAGTGAATTGGGCATCAACCGGAAGGCTTACTCGAGATTGGTTAGCATGCAGTTAGAGGTGTCCTTGCGGCGTATCCCGACTAAGGCTTGGACCAACGCTTTCCTGGTATCGGGATGTAACCTGTCATGTCTCTCAAGCAGTAAGGTTGATAGTTCTGAAGGCAAAGCTTTTACGGGTCTGATAGGGTTTTGCTTGGTAGCAAAGCAAGGAGCGGTCTGGGATGTAAAGAGATGTCATAAACAGTCTGATGAGAAAAGGCATCACCACGGAAGGGTTAAATGTAGAGAAAGAGAGATGCAAATATACCTGAGCAAGAAATCCGATGACCTCCTTAAATTTATCTTCGGTCTCCCTGCGGCCTTTGTTATTGCCACTGGCACCGGTTTGAGTGGTGCTCCCAGCACCGATCAGATCGCCACCACCGGCGACACTGAGACCAAGTTGAATTACGGATCGAAGTGATTGATAGTGGTCCCATTGAGTTGCAAACTCGGCAGCGTAGGCATCCGGGTCCCGCTTGATCAGATTCTGCAGGGCTGGTAAGTTTCTGGGCAAATCGAATGATGGAAAGGGAAAGCCAGTCAGACGAATCTACTTTCAAGACAGCAAGCAGGAAATACTGACGATATCAATAACAGACCACGATCTGGTCTTCGAGAAGAGGGTTCCATCACGACTCGCGTAGTTGAGGATGAGGTTGGATTCTGCTGTTCAGCAACCACAAGCGCAGGTGGAGGGCGTGGTGGGACGGCGCAGCAGGCGCAGTCGCCGAGCTGTGACAGGCCGCGGCCGGCTGACACCCAGCCTGTCACACTACTGTGACATCTCTACTCGATGACGCACCCGACTGGCAACTGCAGATGGGCGAGTGGTCAACAGGAAGAACCAACACTCCGCACTGAATGAAAACACCCATTACGAACCTAGCAATCCATCGATCCGAACCCAAATCCACTATCGACGAGAACCTCCCACGATGCAGATGCTCACAAAGGTTCGTCGGACTGGACTGCCTGCCGTTCGGGACCATGCCCTGAATCTCTCTCGTACTTCTTGCCAAATTTATTCAGTTCGAGTCGAAATCCAATAGGGTCAAGGGGATAGCCTTCCATCCCAAACTGACCCTCCTTGCCGCCTCCCTTCACTCGGGTAGTATCCAGATGTGGAACTTTCAGATGGGCACTCTTGTTGAAAGATTCGATGAACACGATGGTATGTTTTGTTTCCTCTTTATCCTATCTCAACTCGTCACTCACCTTCTCTCTCTTCAAAGGTCCCGTCCGCGGCATCGCTTTTCATCCCAGTCAACCACTCTTCGTATCCGGCGGAGATGACTACAAGATCAAGGTTAGGAGCGGCCTACCCCTTCGATCAGATCTAGTATCTCTGATCGTGATCTTGTCCGTTCTGATGTTGTTTTTTGAATCGTGTAGGTTTGGAATTACAAACAGAGACGATGCCTATTCACTCTTCACGGACATCTGGACTACGTTCGATCAGTCTCTTTCCATCGCGAACATCCCTGGATTCTCTCTGCTTCGGACGATCAGACCATTAGGATATGGAACTGGCAATCCCGACAATGCATTGCCATCCTTACCGGTCACAAGTAATTGTTCAATTCATTATTTTTTCATTGTTTGACACGAGCTGACGGAACGTTTCTGGCTTGCCAGTCATTACATTATGTATGCCGAGTTTCATCCAAAAGATGACTACATCGTATCGTGCTCCATGGATCAAACGTAAGACCGCAGCCCTTCACCACATTGATCATTTGTTTGCATGACTAAGTTGCCCATCTGCTTCAGTGTTCGGGTATGGGATATCACCGGACTTCGAAAAAAAACTACAACAGCTCAACCCATGTCATTTGAAGATCAAGTTCAACGAGCCAATTCGGGACAAGCTGATCTCTTCGGCAATACAGATGCCGTGGTCAAATATGTCTTGGAGGGCCATGATCGGGGAGTCAACTGGGCAACTTTTCACCCCACCCTGCCGCTGATCGTTTCTTGTGGCGATGATCGACAAGTCAAGCTATGGAGGATGAGTGAGACGAAAGCATGGGAGGTGGACACTTGCCGCGGACATTTCAACAACATGTCTGTAATTCCTCCAAATACTTTTCATGATACAAATGACGTCCTAGCTGACCAGAACCTCTCATATCAGCTCGGCAGTTTTATTTCATCCAAAACATGAGCTCATCATTTCAGATTCCGAGGATAAGACCATTCGTGTATGGGACATGGGCAAGCGCACAGCCGTCCAAACCTTTCGCCGAGAAAATGATAGGTTCTGGGTCTTGACAGCCCACCCTGAGCTCAACCTGTTTGCTGCTGGACATGACACCGGTCTAATCGTTTTCAAGCTCGACCGTGAACGACCGGCTTTTAGTTTACATGGAAATACCCTATTCTACATTCGTGATAAGTATGTACGAGTCCACGATCTTTCGACAGGCTCGGATGTCAGCGTGATCAGTGTCAAAAAACTGGGGAGTCAGTATGTCCAGCCCCGTACACTTAGTTACAACCCAGCGGAAAGGGCAGTATTGGTCACTTCGGTATGCGTTCCCCTTTAGGATTTTTGTCTATCTTCTGAAAACTGAAATAAAGCTCTTTACATTTCTTCGGTAGCCTGCCGAAAATGGAATGTATGAATTGGTCAACTTGCCCAAAGACATGAACTCGGGTGAAGTCCGTGACTCATCTTCGGAAGGCAAACGCGGTAATGGGCAAGCGGCGCTATTTGTAGCTCGTAATCGGTTTGCCGTTCTAGATAAGACATCCCAAACAATTGAAATCAGAGATCTTTCCAACTCGATTACGAAATCGATCAAATGCCCCAGTCCCACCAATGATATTTTCTATGGCGGAACCGCCAGTCTTCTTCTCAGCACCAACACCTCCGTCATACTCTTTGACATTCAGCAGCAGAAAGTTGTCTCTGAAATCACTACACCACCAGTCAAATATGTGATATGGAGTAATGACGGCTCCATGGTTGCTTTGTTAAGCAAGCATAGTAAGGCTTGAGCTTTCTCCCCCCCTCGGCTCTTACCACGTTCGTGCCACTGATTACGCTGTGGAACGCAGCTATTATCATTGCCAATAAAGCTTTGGGGCAACACAGCCTAATTCACGAGACTATCCGAATCAAGTCAGGCGCCTGGGACGACTGTGGTATCCTGGTGTATTCTACGCTCAATCATATCAAATACGCCTTGCCTCAAGGGTGAATCTCCCTCTTGTTTTGGTTACTTTTTAACTGGTACTCATTGAAGATAAACATTAACTTGCATGTTTCACGTTACTTTGACTTAGTGATAACGGGATCATCAAGACTCTCGACCAACCTGTTTATTTGACTCGAGTGAAAGGAAAAATGGTACATTGCTGATGCTAATCCCAAATAGATTCCCATCAATCCTACCGAGTACCAATTCAAGCTAGCCTTGACCCACAACAATGATGGTGAGGTCTTGCACATCATTCAAACTTCGAACTTGGTTGGACAAATCATAATCGCCTACTTACAAAGGAAAGGATTCTCTGAAGTACGCTTGACAGAGCTCTCTTGCACATCTAGTTTATCAATTCTCCTCATCCTGCTTTTGTTTGTGGTCATAGATTGCCCTGCATTTCGTGCAAGATAAAACCACCAGATTTGATTTAGCGATTGAATGTGGAAATCTCGATGTTGCGCTCGAAACAGCGAAAGCGATTGACCGACCAGCTTCCTGGAATCGATTGGGTCAACAATCAACTACATCCTTCACTAATCCGATCCCTCCATCTGTTCTCAGATTGTTAGAATATGTTACCAATGAACCAAAAATTTTGATCGATTTTCATTCCTCTATCTCATGACGGGAAATACCGAAAAGTTAAACAAAATGGCTAAGATCGCTGAAATGAGAGCGGATCACATGTCAAGATTTCATAACGCCTTGTACCTTGGAAACGTTCAGACACGAATTGCTGTGCTAAAGGATGTTGGCTTATGTAGGTGCTACATCTGGCAACTTTTTTTTTTCTTTCGTCTTTATCGCGTGAATTTAATTCCACGGCCTCGGTTTAACTACCAATCCGTCCATCCCCGTAGATCCCTTGGCGTATCTGACTGCTAAATCAAATGGACTCGACGACGAGGCTATGGAAGTGTTGGAAGCAGCTGGGTTGACTGAAGAGGAGCTCCCTCCATTGCCACCGCTGAAAAGTAACCGTCTTGCACCCCCGGGCATCGTTACCGCAACCCATGAACTCAATTGGCCGTGTGTGGGCACGAGTGAAAGCTTCTTTGATCGTGCTCTTACTCAAGCTTCTGGTATGGATGCCAACGCCAACCCCGTTGATTCTCTTGGAGGCGCCGGTCGTGGCGACCCATTAGATGAATGGGCAGCGGATGATGGCGAGGGGATGGATGCCGAAGGCGATGCGGGTGAAGACGCGGAAGAAGCCTGGGACATCGCCGGGTCTGAAATCCCAGGGGGCACTCTTGACGCCGAACCGGGAGAATCGGAAGACATCGATGCTGAGGAAGATGGCGCTGATGGAGAAGTTAAAGAAGGTGTCCAAGAGAGTGAACTGTGGGTCAAAAATTCGCCTTTGGCTGCAGATCACGTGGCCGCTGGATCGTTTGAAACCGCTATGCAAGTAAGCCTACTCACCTGAAGTCAACGTCCTCATCTTAACAACTGAAGCTAAAAAAATCACACTTCTCAGCTACTCAACCGACAAGTCGGTGCGATTGAGTTTGCACCTCTAAAGCCACTATTTCTATCCACCTATCAAGCTTCAAGAGCTTACCTCCCAGCAAGTGCATGTTTACCGCCGTTGGAAGTTTACTTGCGTCGGGATCCCGAGGACGTCAATCCAAGAAATGTCCTTCCAGCAATTGCACGAAGTTTACAATCTATTACTCAGACAGATCTCAAAGCAGCATATGCCCACTTCCGAAAAGCTGAATTCAATGAAGCATCGGCTAAATTCAGATTGATTTTGCAATCTCTGCTGCTAGTCGTTACGCAGGATGAAGCTGAACAAAACGAGGTATGCAAAACAACTATCGCTCCCATGACTTGGTGAATACCGTAACTGATGAATATTGGTCTTTTCATAATGAATGTGCAGTTATCGGAGCTAATTATCACTTGTCGAGAATACTTGATTGGGCTTTCGCTGGAGATAGAGCGTCGTCGAGTGGCGAGTTCGGAGCCGGAGAACTTGAAACGGCAACTAGAGCTGGCTGCATACTTTACGCATTGTCGATTGCAATCCGTCCATCTTGTTCTTGCCCTCAGATTGGCTATGACCACCTTCTCGAAATCTAAAAACTTTGTCACTGCAGCTACGTTTGCTAAACGGTTGTTGGAATTGAATCCGGCTGCCAATGTGGCCTCTCAGGTGAGTGGAAAGATTTCAAACTGGAGACGCGTTTTTAGTCACTGAAAAGCTGGGACTGATGGTACTGCCATTCCCTTCCAGGCCAATCAAGTGCTTTCGGCGGGTGATCGAACTCCACGAGATGCGATCGAGATTGACTACGATCAATTTTCGACGTTCGATATCTGTGCAGGATCTCTGACACCGATTTATCGACAACAGGACGGCAGTGGCGGGGGGGCTGGTTTCGTCGAGGATCCATTCACAGGCGCAAGGTATAAGCCCGAGTTCAAGGGCACCGTGTGCAAAGTCTCTGGTGTGACCCAGGTCGGCAAGAAGGCCGCTGGCCTCAGATCTAGGATTTAGCTCAATCTCTCTCCACTCCTAAAATGGCTGTTTTCTTTCTTTCCTTTTACCGGCTTTCTCTCAACCCTTGAGTATCGAGTTGTACACAGTTACTTTGATCCACTTGTTGTCTATCTTTCCCTCTAAACAATCTCCAACACAGAGGTTACTTGCTGTTGTTGCTTTCATCTGCCTGGATGTTTCTACACCAAAATCAGTCTGCCTTTCCTCTTCCTCTTATTCTGTTGCCCTCCTTTGGCTCCTCCTCCTCTTGCTCTCATCATGATCATTTCTATTCTACATATAATATTCTGGCAATCTTTTTTTTATGTTGTTCTTTATTTGGCTTGTTCCTTCATCAGTCTTTTTGTGAAGACCTCTTGAGTGCATGATGTGGTAATGATTTGTTGCAAATTGGAGATACAAATTCACTTGATGGTTGAAAAGTTACCAAGGGACCATTTTTCTATGGCTTGTTGACTGCATCCAGCCACTTTCTCTCAATTGATTTATTCAATGAGAAGGATGGTTGAGTGAAGCCTCAGACTCCAGCCAGTTTGACCTTTTTAAGGCATGTCTTCTCTGTCCAACAAAAGGTCAGACCTGCTTATGTTGGGAATTCCAACCTCCTGTTAGACAGATATATATAAATATATCCAACCAGAGTTCAGACATTGATGTGTCACATCTTACCTTCAAGTCTGACCAACTGTTTTAGGCAGTGAAGTTTTGCTTGAAGTGCATAGAGAGGTGCAGGTCAAAGTTTCATTGCATCATTGGTTTGTTCAGGCAAGCTCCTTGGCTGCGTCTCTCTCCTTACTGTTGGCTTGGATAGGCTTCAAATAATGCTTAATTGATTTTCTGAAAGATCTGATTCTTCCTTGGCTCTGCCTGATGTTGGTTGAGGATGTGGCCAGATTACTTATGCAAGTCCTCAGTCTTTTCAAGTATTAAAAGATGGAGATGACATGCAGAGTTCTTTTATATAAGTAGTACTTGTGAGTCTTGTGGACAGATATATTTATCCCAGCTCACATAGGATAAATTTAGCCCTTCTGAAGCTATACCTCAGCAAGGTCTCCCAGCCAAATTGGCTGGCAGGAGGGGATAAACCTTAATCAAACTTGGCCAATGAGGGCCCTATGTCCAGCCTAACTAACCCTCTTGAACTTTGGGGTATTTGACCAATGAGGGGCTTGTGTTAAGTTAGGCCCTATGTGAACCAGCCTATTAGATTCCTCTAGCTCAATTCAGCCTTGTACACATGCACAGGAATTGTCGGGACCACTACAAAAAAAACAACAAGATGATGAAGACATCCATAATAAAATGGACCATGCAGAATACAGAAGGGATGGGCAGATAGCTTGCGCCCTTCCTCGGTGAAGCACCACTCCCCGCGGGGCTCGAACCCGCAGTCTTTGGATCCCACTGCAGAAGCGTAGAAGTCCAACGCGTTACCATTACGCCAGGGGAGCATGTTGATGGCGCGGCGTGTTGAATATAGAATCCCCTCATGTAATGATGAATTACGTAATTGAGACGACAATTGGATAAATCAACTCTACATGGACATGCATTAGAGACCCAAAAAGAAAGCTGACGGATTCCCATTGTGTCAACATGGGGAATGTGCTGTAGGAGGGGGGATGGTCGCATCCAATGTACGACAATTGCTGGTAGATGAATAAAGAGAATTTTTGATATAGACGTAAGAGAGGGCGAGAAAAAAGAAAGATCACAGGAGAAACGGGTGAGGACATGAAACTGGTGAGGTGGAAGTCATTTCAGGAGGAGCTATGATATTCGGGGATCTGATCAAGACACCAGCCATTCTTGGGCCATGCCCTCTTTCGGTCTACATAGGCATAAAACCCAATACTCAAGTGTAAAACTAAAAAATACCGGTCTTCGAAGAACACACCGGCAAATAAGAATAGACAGCAGGCCAAAGGACGCATCTTTACAGCAAACTTAGGAGAATGAGAAATTCTTCCTTCCCCGCAAGATTAAGATGAAGGAGGGAAAAGAACAGAAAGGGTTGAGGGTGGATGGCCGCTCTTTTGAGTAAGCATGTGTTGCTTCTAATTTATTGGCATTGGTTGCTCATTATCACCGTCCTGCCAAATTGCTTAGTGCTTGCTGCCGCTGCGAAGTCATCAAGAGAGGGTTCAATGAACGTTTGAGCTAACGTGGTACTCGCAAATACGGGGAGAGAAAGACACTCAAAAAAAGTTTCACTAACGATCTGCAAAATTGTCGCCCGATGTTCCGGTGAGAGTGCATCGATTTGTTGTGGTGTTAGCGACAAGACCTGCTGGATTAGTTGAGCCTGCTGGGCGGCAGCGGTGTTCTGTGGGGGCTGCTGTACTGGCGGGGGCTGTTGTTGTTGAGGCATAACTGCCGCGGGCTGAACGGGTGGCGGAACAGCTTGCTGTGGCATAATCCCGTAGTTGGGAAGAGGTGCGATAGGTGTAGGATATTGGGATTGCTGAGGCATGCCGGTTGACCTCAAGGGCTGCTGTTGGTAGGCATTTGCAGTAAAGCCAACGGGCATTTGGTGTGAGGGCATCGCTGCGAGTGGGACTGGCTGCTGCTGCTGCTGCTGCTGCTGCTGTTTTTGCATCGCAGCTGGTGCAAGCATACGGGTAAGAATGGAAGCGTCCACAACACCCATCATCAGCATTGCTTGGAATAATGCATATGTTAACTGGGGGTTGGCGTTCAGCAATTGTCTAGCTTGATCGGGGGCACTCGCGACAAGTTGCTGCCATGAAAGTGAATGCGAAGGTGGGTTCAGTTCAAAGAGAATCCGTCGGCAATAATAAAATAGGCCTGGATGGGCCGAAAGAATAAGGGCAGAATCACTGACCTTCATTTGTCCTGTGATTTCAGCTAGCTGGGCCGGTGGAATCGCAGCCAAGGTTTGTGAGATTTGATCGGTGGCAGTTTGACCGGCAGCCAAGGGTTGGCCACGCGGTAAGTCAGGAGGCAATCCGGTTGAAATGGGGCCGGCATTCCGTACGGAGGATCCATTGGGTTCATTAGGTAAGTTGCCTCCACCCGCTCGTCTCCCTTTTGGTGGAGGTGGTCGACCACCCGCGTCCCGGGTATCGTGATTACCAACGTCGGCAAAATCAAGTCTTAAAGCTCGTCCACCGATCTCAATCCCTTGTAGGTTTCGAATAGCCGAATCAGCAGTTTGGGTATCTGATCAAGATATATCCGATTTCAAATTTAGACATTTCAGCGATTGGATTAAGATGTTCGAAGTAGGGACGGGCTCAGGGAGCTTGAGGTTTTGTGAGAAAACAGGAAGGACGCTGACCGAAGTATTCGCAAAATCCAAATCCGCGTGGTTTTCCCGTCTCCTTCTCGAACGCGATTCTAAAATTGGACACGGGTCTTTTGAAGGAAATTGAGATCAAGAGTGTTGTGCACGATTAGTCAAGTCTCAAGATGGGCTGGATGAGGAACGGCGAGCCAAAAAAGCGAATCTCGAATCGGTCATCTCAAAAAAGCAACTTGCCCCACTGTTCCGAAAACTTGTTCCAGTTGTTTTTGCAATCTAATCATTTTTTACAGAAGAGATAAACGAATGCAAAGAAACACAACAAGAGTAAATTGAGATGGCGAAGGCAATCGAGAAAGCAGCAAGCATATTACTGACTCGTCCGAGTGAGAATATGGCAGATTCCCGACAAAGACGATCTTTGTCAGTCCTGCCATTGACAAGGGGTCACTGAATGGCGGAATGGTGAAGGATTTGAGGGTGGTTAAGGTTACTGGATCCCGTGAAACTCGGCACGTCGGGTGTTGTGGTTGAGGCGGTAAAGAGATGGTCGGTGGAAGGAAGTGTGTGCGGAATCCTGTTGACTGTCCGGAGGTCCATATGTCGATTACGTAAGCCGTCCCCCGCCGGATTCAAATCCCCCTTGGGGATGTGACCCTGGTTGCATATACTGCAGCCAGTGTAACGTGTATGTAAAACAAAGCCAGAAAAAAAAATCAGAGTGGAAAAAATGACTGTTCCACTAGCAGACTGTTTTTTCATTAAGAAAAGAATTAAAACCAGAAATCAAATGGTATTCATGAATCATTGCAAAGAAAAAAAGTTTGAAAAAAAAATCAATGGATGCTGGTAATGGCACCTGTACTGTCAGAAAAATCCTTCCATACCAAATGGAGGAAAATGATATCTGTTTCATCCATTTGGGATGGAAAGGATGAGGAGCTGGCTCCACCCAGCTCAAATACGTGCCATCCAGCAAAATCAGCTCATCCAGCTCATAAAACCAGCTCATCCAGCTCCTATACCCAGCTCATCCAGCTCCTATAACCAGCTCGTCCAGCTTCTGCATTGAAGCTCTTTGAGGTTGAAGGTAGTCCTGCGCAAATTAGCATGTATAGTATATTGGTTTGTGGCTTCGCCACAAAACTGCCCAGCAGGGAAAGGTAGTAGGTTCAAATCCCACTGGAAATGCCATGGGGTTAGGGGGATTAGGAGGGTGAGGGGGATTAGGAGGGTTAGGGGGGTTAGGTTTGGGGTTAGTTTTAGGGTTAGCTTAGGGTTAGTTCAGGGTTAGCTTAGGGTTAGCTTAGGGTTAGGGCTTGGGGTATATGGGGTCTATTCAAGAGATGGATAAGCTGGAAGGAGCTGGATATAGGAGCTGGATGAGCTGGGTATCACCAGGGGACGATTCATGGCATTTCACTGTCAAGTGCCATTGCGTATATGCTCCCATAGGTTTGTTTCAAAACATTTAGCATGTTGGTTGCATGAAACCTGTATATCAGTTTCAAAAAGAAGTTGAACCATTGTGTAACTAAGTAACATAATGTGTATCAGATTGTACAACTCATGCAGAACTCAACATTATATCTGTTGGAACTTGTTCAAATAATATCCATTCTTTGATCGAGAAATAATTCTTAGAGCTATGAAGGGTCAGATATGAAAATTTAATCCATAAAACTGGGAAGTAGCTCCCTAAATTTTGTTTTTCCTTTTCTATTTTATCAGCCCCTGAGCACAAATTCCTGGATCAAGAATGTAGTTGAAATGAGTTTGGATTCTCTTAGCCATTTTTTTAAGTGTAATTTCACCCATATCATTTCAAAATATGAATATCTAAAATCACCCTACGTAAAAATGTAAACTAAAAAACAAAACTGAGAGAAAACAGGAAAGGAAAACCATACGTGAATCTCCAAATAAATCAAGATGAAAA
>SMGU01000489.1:0-10314 GCA_004348175.1 Puccinia novopanici
AGCTTGACGAGTTCTTGACAAGGTTAAGAGAGAAAAGACGAGTGAGTGTTTCCCCAGAAAACCTTGAGTCCAACCCTAACTGATGGCACGTGAGATGATGATTAATCTTCGAGATTAGGTTTGTGCTCTGGAGCCCACGTGCGCACCAGTCAAGTGCGGCACCAAGAAGATGAAAACTCAACACTCTTTTTCTGTTGAGCCTTCCCAAAAATCTTGTTCAAAACCTTTTTATGAAACTCTTCTCTCTCCTCTCCTGAGCTCACAAGACCTAGTTTAAATACTAGGTAAAATTGGTTGTTATGATCATCTGAGTTGATATGAATTTGAGGAATAGTGCATTAAATACCAATTAGGATGAACTCAACCAATTTGAGCTTTATGGAAGTGTCACATGAGTAATTTAAAATTAGTTGAGTGTGTCTAATGTAAGCTATCATAAACTGACTAAAAGGAACCCATGTGTTATTGCCAAAATGTTAAATTTGGAGAATAATGATTGATTTTTGGGATTCTCATGATAGAAAATTTAATGATTCACTTGATAATTCCAAACTCTCAGTTTTTTACTTTCTAGGAAATTTGCTACTCCAATTGTTGACATTTTCCATTAAACTGGCTAAATTGATGCATTTGCTAGTTAATCTGCACAACTTGATCAAAATTAAGGTATTATATTGAGATGCACTAGGTTTGTTTTTTGGAACAATTGATAGAAGTGATTGAAGATGCATGAAGGACCAGATTAATTTGCTATAATAGCCATGTGCTAAACCAGATGCACTGAAGGTGTAGTGTTCAGTTTGGAGTGTGGAGTGCGGACACACCATAATCAGGGGAGAGTCAGTCCGAGTTCATCATTCATGACGACGACCACTCCAACAACGAACAGACTCGAAAACCGAAAGACAACAAAATAAAACAATAATAAGCAAACCAAACAGATAACAGACAGACATGGCGATGGATCAGACTCTGATCAAGACGATAAACAAATTGCAGGATGCATTCTCATCAGTAAGTCATCCCAGTCAACCCATCCGGCATCGCCACTAACACCCTTTTCCACTTATCAAGGTCGGTGTTCAAAACCCGATCGATCTTCCTCAAATTGCTGTCATCGGATCTCAATCATCTGGAAAATCCTCAGTCCTGGAAAACTTGGTAGGAAGAGATTTCTTGCCACGAGGAAGTAAGCCAACAGTACCACAAAACAACAAACAAGCTTGATAATAAACCTGACCATCTATCCTCTCAGCCGGTATCGTCACCAGAAGACCGCTTGTTCTTCAACTAATCAATCGACCTGCTACCTCTAAACCCCCTCCGACTAATCCCAATGGAGCCGCTGCTACAGACCCCGATAACCCTATGCCTCTCAAACCAGGCGAAGATACAAGTTATAACCAAGACGAATGGGGTGAATTCTTACACAGTAAGTAATTTAATCACTTCAACCGTAAAATTATCCCAACTTCGTTGTACGTTATTTTGATATGTTTTTCTTGGCAATCTCCGAAAAAAGAACCTGGAGAGAAATTCCATGACTTCAACAAAATCCGAGAGGAAATTGTGCGAGAGACAGAGACCAAGACTGGAAGCAATGGAGGGATTTCACCCCTGCCGATCAACCTGCGAATCTTCTCACCCCACGTACTGACACTGACGTTAATCGACTTGCCCGGCTTGACCAAGGTTCCGGTGGGCGACCAACCGCGTGACATCGAGAAGCAAATCAAAGATATGCTCCTCAAGTTCATCACCAAACCTAACTCCATCATCCTCGCCGTCACCGCAGCCAATACTGATTTAGCAAACTCGGACGGACTAAAATTGGCGCGAGAAGTCGACCCTGAAGGCAGCCGAACGATCGGTGTACTCACCAAGGTGGATTTGATGGATCAGGGTACAGATGTAGTCGATATTCTCGCCGGGAGAATCATCCCCTTGAGGTTGGGGTACGTCCCCGTAGTCAATCGTGGTCAGAGAGATATCGACCAAAATAAGAAAATCACCGCCGCACTCGATAACGAGAAAGATTTTTTCGAAAATCACTCGAGCTATCGAAGTAAAAGTCAGTATTGTGGTACCCCCTTCCTGGCTAAGAAACTCAACATGGTAAATCTTATTTCTCTTTGATTTTTGGCTGCCATCTTCACTTGTCTTTTCATCAGGTTGTTATGTGTAGGTCTAACTTGCTTAATTTCTACGTTCTCCGCATTATCAACCAATCGATGAATCAATCAACAAATCCAGATTTTAATGCACCATATCCGCAACACATTGCCCGAGATCAAGAACAAGATAGGTCAATCACTCGCCAAATACCAAGCCGAACTGACCGCACTGGGAGGACAATTTGGAGAGCCAAACTCAAGCAATGTGGTTTTATCGATCATCACCGAGTTCTGCTCGGATTTCAGGACAGTGATCGATGGAAACTCGAACGACTTGAGTATCAATGAGCTCAGTGGAGGCGCTCGGATTGCCTTTGTCTTTCACGAGCTTTTCAGTAATGGGATCAAACAATTAGATCCATATGATCAAGTCAAAGACGGCGATATTCGTACAATCCTTTACAACTCATCTGTTCGTCCCTTTCATTCTCTTCCCCTTTTCCCAAACTAACCCCTTGTTTATCTAGGGTTCCTCTCCTGCCCTCTTCGTCGGCACGACAGCGTTTGAAGTGATTGTTAAGCAACAGATCAAGCGTCTTGAAGATCCTGCTTTGAAATGCTCGTCATTGATCTATGATGAACTGATCAGAATACTTACCCAGCTGCTCAACAAAAATGTTAGTCCATGTTAATATCTTGCTGAATATTACCAACAGCTGATTTTTTTTTTTTTTTTTTTTTTTTGCTCTTGCTCGTGTTATACAGCAAGGATTTAAACGTTATCCTGCGCTGAAGGAGCGATTCTATTCAGTTGTGGTAGCGTTTTACAAGAAGGCAATGATCCCTACGAACAAATTGGTATCAGACTTGGTCGCAGCAGAAGCTACATACATCAACACGGGCCATCCAGACTTCATCAGCGGGCACAAGGCGATGGCCTTAGTCAATGCGAAGGTCGAGGCAGCCAAGCCCCCGCCGGCCTCTGGGCCTCCCGCACTTGACAAGGCTGGAAGGCTGCCACCCGGCGCAATCAATAACGGAAGAGACCTCGACGTCGATATGAAGCAGGACCCTGGCTTCTTTGGGAGCTTCTGGAAGGGCGGACAGCCTGGCCCGCGCAGGAAAGGAGCTGCCGGGTCACTCATGGAGCCCCCGCCACAAACGCTGAAGGCCTCGGGAACGCTGTCCGAGCGGGAAGTAATCGAAACTGATGTCATCAAGCGTCCGTCTTCCTGTTCTTCCTGCCCACTGATCCTTACGGTTGATTTCAAGAATTTATTCTCACTCCTTTCTGGCACGCATCTTTCAGTCTTGATCAGCTCGTATTTCAATATCGTCAAGCGAACGGTAATCGACATGGTACCCAAAGCGATCATGTTGAAGCTAGTGTCGCATTCGAAGGACGACTTGCAGCGCGAACTGCTATCAGGTGAGATCTTCCCTCCTGATCCAACTTGACCTATTCCACCTCCAAATTGGAAGACTAACGAGTTTGCTTTTTTTTTATTAGAGTTGTACCGGCCGGACGTGTTGGATGATCTTATGAAGGAAAGCGAGGTGGTAGTGAATCGGAGGAAGGAGTGTATCAAGATGATTGGCGCGTTGGAGAAAGCCAACGAGGTACGTTTTTCTCCTACACTACATTTTCCGCTTATAACTTCCATCCCAGTCATTGTCGTATTTCTGATCTCCCTTATTTATTTATTTTAGATCACCGCTACCGTGTGAGAGGATCTCTAGCAGGATGCTTTTGTGAATGAGAGCACGGATGTGAACATCCTTTCTTTGGACACTACTTCTACTTCTCATTTTCTTCCTAAAACCCTCGTTCTCTCCCTCACCATCCATCTCCTCCGTCACTTTTTCTTCATTTGGTATGTTTGTGTGTGTGTGTGTAATGAATGAAAGGCAGTCTTAAAATACAAGGGACCTATGCACGTCACCATCAGAGCAAAGAAACTATGTTCTTGATTAATAGATTCTTTTATCAAGCAGTTTAGCTTCGTTCTTCCTTTTCATTTGAAAGTCCATCATAAATTTTGAATCCCCTTCTCTCTGGCTTCCTGTAGTTTACTCTTTTCCCCTTTTTTGTGTGTGTGTGTGTGTCTGTGTGTGGCTTGTGGAGAGTTTGTTTCCTAGTGGTCTTGGTTGTGCATAACTGAGAGGTGGTCAATATCCTTGTTTTTTTTTTTTTTTTTTTTTTGAAGCAGTGGGCAGCTACACTTTTTGGCCTGGAAGTGTTGGTGTGGTGGCTGATTGTCCAGTCCACCAACCCTGCAATAGTGTTAGAACTTAACAGTTATAATTGACCTTAGAGATACTCCAGAGTGTCCAAAAGCCCACAAAGAGTTTATATATTCTTGATTATTGAGAAGTCCTAGAATATTATTTATCAAATGAGCTTTTCATGTAGTTGTACATAGGGTGATCCACTGGGCCTGATCCAAAACTCCTACTCCTTCTGGTACTTTGGCAATTCTCAAAGTACCACAACCAAAAAATAATAAAATGATTGGTGTTGGGACTATGAACCATAAATAAATCATCAATACTCTATAGTATGCACCCAGGAGAGCTCATTCAGGTACATTCAAGGTTTGTACATGGTTCAAACCTTGTGAGAGAAGAAGCTAAGAAGTATTCTACAAAGTTACAATTAAATTCAATAGTCCTGTAACTTATAGAATAAAGGATTCCCACACTTTCAACAGTGAATGGCAATTCATACCAATTCATTCTATTCAAGAAAAAAAGGCTCATGTTATAGTTGATTATACAATGCCACATGATGTCATGGGACATAGAATGAATTGAAGTACACAAATGAACTCCTCTGGTGCAAGATCACAGCATCATGGCTTCATTTGATGTGAGATGGTGAACACAAAAGAAAACTTGAGGAGCTCCTTGAGGGTACCTCTAGATTATAAAGGAGGCCTTCTTTGAACCTGAAATGAATCCTCAGCATATTCACCTACAAGTACAGTAAGTATCCAAGTGAGTATTCTATTCTCCTATTAGATTAGTGTTATACATACCACTCTTTCCTATTTAACCTTCCTGGAATATTGGTTCCCCCTTACACTTCCCATTTAAGCCTGCCCTTATTAATTATAAAGTAGTTTGCTGCAAGACCACCACCTTTGGCTGAGTCAACCTGATTAAGTGCTTCCCAGCTGCTTTTCATCCATATTTCCAATTGTATCACCTATTACCCAAATCATCTGTATATCAAGTGTTTGGTTTTGAAGGGTTATCTCCTGCCTTATACTCCCAATGTAGTGTTTGATGTTTCAGGAGTGTGTACTTAACAACTTTTGGTCATATTTATCCATAAAAGGAGGTGGCAGCAATGGTGGGCCAGCTACGCTACCTGTAGCGTTAGCGTAGCATAGTGTTAGCTTATTAAGCTACACTACCTTAAAGCTACTGTTAGCGCTAATTTTTGACAACTAACGCTACAGGATTTTGAAAAAAAAATTGTAGCGTTAGCGTAGCGTTAGTTGTGCTCCCCAAGTACAACTAACCCTAACCAGATTTCCCGTTAGCGGTGTTGTAGCGGTGTTAGTTGTCAAAAAAGCTACGCTAACAAGTAGCGTAGCTTGTGTATCAGCTACGCTACAGGTTAGTGTAGCTTGTGTATCAGCTACGCTAACCTGTAGTGTAGCAGATGTATCAGCTACGCTACCCTGTAGCGTAGCTTCAGCCATGCTAACCTGTAGCATAGTGGATGCATTAGCTATACTAACATCTAGCAAGGTGGCTGGCTGTATGAGCTATGTGAACATTTAGCATGTTGATTTTGGAAATTGAACTGGTCCCTAGCATGAATTTGACTAACACTAAGCCAACCTGGAAAAAAAAAATTCAGTCACCATATCAAAAATAAGTACATGTTAAAAAAAAAAATTAAAAATTAAAAAAAAAAAAAAAAATTAAAAAAAAAAAAAAACTTTTTTTTTTTTTTGAGCGGTAGTGTAGTAGAAAACTTAAAAAGATGATTGAAAGAGCCTTTGTTAGTATATCTGGAGTCATAATTAGAGTAGCCTGAGGTGAGGTGTGGTCCACAGGGCTCAATTGGCACAAGGTCCTGCCTGGATCTAATTCAACCCAGTGGATCACATTTGACCTCCAGACAGACCAAAATTTTAGTCCTGCCCTACCATATGAGGATAACAACCTTGATTATTAATGTCAACCATGAATAACTGTTTCAACACATCAATCATTCACTTGTTCAACAGTTCATGTCATCACTTTTTCATTAGCACTCACTCATCACTCAATTGTTCAATGTTTTTCTCAAAAATCAGCTTTTATAAAAATCATTCTGTTTTTTTTCTTATAAAACAACTGTTTATCTTGTTCAACTTTGATATTGTACCCATCACAATGTATTTGATGATGATGGCTGATGTTTGATCAATTTATTTTGTACTTGCTATGCCTATTGGGATTTGACTCTTCCTTTTCTTGTTATGATGACTATAATATTGAAATGATCGATCTCGGGGGGAAATTCGCCCGGGGACATGAAATGATTTATTATAGAACTCATAACAAGGATAAGAAAGAAGCCAAACTCCCATATAAGCAGAAGCAAACACAAAAGGATAGGAAGGCTCTGCATGTACTTATCATGATTTCTGATCTTGAATCAATTTCTTTTGTTTCTGCTATGCCTATTTGGGATTTGACCCTTCCTTTTCTTGTTATGATGACTATAATATTGAAATGATCGATCTCGGGGGAAATTCGCCCGGGGACATGAAATGATATATATAGAACTCACAACAAGAATAAGAAAGAAGCCAAACTCTAATATAAGCAGAAGCAAACACAAAAGGATAGGAAGGCTCTTCAAGAACATACCAGCCTTCCCAAAATCCTTTATAAGGTAGCACTGGTCCAGTGTTCTATGTGACCCTTACAGACCACTGGGCCAGTCCAACCTTTTGAATGTGTAGGTTCAGTCACCAGCCTTCTCCAATAATTCAATGGTTAGTTGAGTGGTTAGATTGTGTTAGCGTGTGTAGCGCAGCGTAGCGTAGCTCAATGGGGAGTTACGCTACGCTGTCCGTTAGCTGGGAAAAAGTTACGCTACAAATTCTTGAAAATTCTGTTAGCGGAAAAAAAGCTACGCTAACTGTTAGTGTAGCGGGAAAATTTTCAACTAACGCTACAGAAAAATTTCAAGAAAAATTTTCCGCTACGCTAACCGTTAGTGCAGCGGAATAATAACACAACTAACGCTACACACATTTTGAAGAGCAAAAAAAACGCTACGCTAACGCTTATTGGCCATGTAGCGTAGTGTAGCGTAGCGGCCCACCGTTGGTGGCAGAGAGTAATTTCTTCCTTTGAGATTCCTTCTGCACAGTGATTGTCAGCCTTAGAGATACTCCAGAGTATCCAAAAGCCTGCATATCTGTAATAATAGTATTTTACCTCATTTAATAATGATAAATCCTTGAATATTATTTTAGAAATGGATTTCTCATGTAATTTTACCTAGGGTTACCCACTGGGCCTACCCGAAATTCCTACTCCTTCTGGTACTTTGTCACAACTCAAAGTACTATAAGAAGTAGTAAAGATTAATCATTGCTGTAGACTGTGCAGTGAATATGTACATAACTTAGTTACATATAATATGTACACAAAAATAATGTAATATGTACATAAAGAAGAAATGAATACAGTTCAAATCTTATTTAAACAATGAGAGAGGAGATTTAGCTGGATTTCAATTATAATACAATCCCAATTGTATACAAGTAGATTGTAGTACAATTTCAATAGTAATATAATTGAGATTAGAGCAACCTGAGAAAGTTCCACATAAACAGTCTGTGAGAACTTATTCCAATTCATGCTATTCAATTAGTTGACACATGATGTTATTGGTTATAACAATGCATCATGATGCCATGGGGACATAGAATCAGCACTGGGCCGCTACGCTACACTGCGCTTTTTGACCAAAAAGCGGTAGCGTAGCGGCCCTGGTTTGTGACCCCGGCGGTGCAGCGTTAGCGGATTTTCGAAACCGCTACGCGCCTGCTACGCTACACTTTGCTGCGCTACAGCGACTTTGGCGGTGTTTTTCCGCTACAAGTCGCTGTAGCGCAGCGTAGCAAGCCCACAGATTGGGCTTGCTGGGGTAGCGTTAGCGTGATTTCGCGAACAGCTAACAGGAAAACCTGTTAGCTGTTAGCGAAAACACGCTACGCTAACACTAACATTAGCGTAGCTGGCCCAGTGTTGATAGAATGAATTGAAGCACTCAAATGAACTATAATGGTGCAAGATAACACCATTATGGTATCAATTGATGTGAGAATGGTGCAATACACCTTAAGTCCTTCCAGTAGCTTCCTGGGAGACTTTTAGAATATAAAAGGTGGCCTTCTTTGGCCTTGAGATGGACTCTCAGTGATTCACCCCAGCATAACTTAGTAAGTGCAGTGAATACCCTCCTCCTACTTTTAGAGTAGTGTTTCCATCTCCCCTCACCTACCTTTTTACCACTGGAACTTTAGTCTGTCTTATTAAAATCCCCATTTAAAAGCTTTCTTTAGAACCTTAAAAGTAGTTGCTGCAAGACTACCACCTCTGACAAATAGCCAATCAGTTCAAGTGCTTGCCAGCTACTCTTAACAACTCTGTTGTTACCTTGATATAAGCACAGTTAATCCATCTTTCACTTCTGTCTCCTTCACTTGTATATCAAGTAAGTTGATCTTAAGAAGTATCTCCTACCTTAAGCCATCCTAGATTGGGCCACAAGGGGACTATAATTTAACAAGTGTAGTTATACACCTGGTAGATTAGAGAGTAATCTCATCTTTTAATAATTTCAGCACAGTGATAGTACTAGGCACATCCATTGGATCCCCCTAGTTTCATACACATAGCTGACAGTGATAGTACTTGGTTTGTCTGTTTGCAGTACCAAAATTTCATACACATAGCTGACAAAGTTACATGGGTGCCTTTGGTGTATTGAGCCATTCTTAAATCAAATGAGGGCATAATGGTGTCATCTTTCACCATAAAGTTCAATCTTTGGGTAATTTGATTCCTTCTATGTCTGTCAACTTGCTACTATGTAGAGACAAACATACATAGTACAAAAATATCAAAAAAAGGAGGAGAATTCAATAAAAACAATCATACCATTGACCAATGAAATTTTCATTAAAATTAACCTAGGTTCATTGTTATTCCTTCATGCCTTTTATCAAGGTAACAAATAACTTAAACACCAATAATCTGTGTTCTAATAACATGTCCATTACATTATAAAAAAGTACTTAACAGGTCCTCCAAGCAAAAATGAAAGGTTAATAAAAATACATATCCAGATAAAGTATAAAATAAGAGGAACAATAATAACAAGTTTTAATACAAATAATAATAAAAATGAAAATAGTAATAATCATAATAAAAATTAATAGGAATCATAATAAAAAAAATATAATAGGAATAAAAAAATATAAGAGGAATAATAAAAAAAAATTAGAATATGAATAATAATAAAATATTATCATCGGAATGATAATCTCTGATTGGAGGATTTTTGAAAGGAGTAATCCCTGTAGAAGAGAATCTGTGGAGCCACACTAATGGCTCAGCTCCCAGAAGTGTTGTTGGCAAAAGTTTGTTCACATGCATTAAGAAATTGCCTTCATCAATGTCTGTTGAGACTATTCTGTTGGAAAGTATCAAGGAGAAAGAAAATACACCAGAAGACTGGTGCATACCTACAACAAAAAAGATATAATAAATTGAATGAATTTTCCTTAGAGAATTTGGCAGCACAACTTATTTACAGCATAAAATAACACTTATGGTATTCAAATTGGGGCTTAAAATCATGAAATTTCATTCATCTTGACATAGCTCAAAATGATGGCAGGGGATTGTCAAGAAGTTTTTATTTGTTGTGAAAATTCCCTGCAAAAAAATTGTGTGAAAGCTGCTCATGATTTCAATTCCAAATTTTGAATACCATTAGTATAAACACTTTCATATTTTCTCTCATTTTTTTCATTCACAACCATTCATCCACTCAATCATACAAACAGCCATTGAATACCAATATCTTATACACTTTATAAATTAGCCCCATAGTTTTATTTTGGTTGGAATTTTGGAAACGGGCCTCAATAGCCATACTTGATCCCACAAGTATTTT
>SMGU01000490.1:0-14802 GCA_004348175.1 Puccinia novopanici
TTTTTTTTTTTCCTTTTTGAAAATAGTTTGCTAATATCTTGTATTATTTAACTTTGACATATTACTTGAAAGTTACATTTGAATGATTTTCAGGGGGCTTGTTAAAGAAACTGCAATCCCTGATGCACCCCTTATGAAAGACATTGAAAATAATAATTCACATGTCCAGGCTCAAACCATCAATGGTTCTCCACAGCTCATCCCACTCAACCAGATCAATGTCCTTAAAGCTGGGAGTGAAGGAAAGGCTGCACTTACAAAGCAAGTGGCCCATATCCCAAAGTGTTAGAGGGTGTCAAGTTTCTTAACAACATTTCTTGTAGACTTGCAGCCCTCAAGACTATCAGGAAACTGGGGGCTAACACCCAGTGGACAAGACCCTGAATAGCCTACATGGATGAATTAGGAAGTCATCTTGAGCTCTATGTTCATTTCTCCATGCCCTATTGTTGCTTGCAAAAAGAGCTGAAACATCCAAGACATTGTTTCTCAAGTCAGGAAAGAGAAATATTATGCAGGAGAAGCGTGGTGGTGTAAGGAGACCACAATGGTTGAAAGATCCTTGAGAAAAGTAGGTCCTGTTTTTGTGATAAATTTACTTACTAGCGTTGATCTAAGTCCCACTATGAGTTGCGAGTGAGAAATGGCTTGCATAGGCCCTACATTGTTATTCTTGGTGAGATAGAGGCTCATTTGGATGATGAGTACTAAGCCGAGCTTGGCTTCTATGTCATCAAGACCCTCCCATTCTGTTCCAAGACTGCAGTTAAATTCTTTTGTCGCTTGGATGTGGAGATGATGAAGGCCCAAGCAGAACCACACTGACCCAAACAGTCCCAACTATCTATCCAACACCTTGCAATAATAACACTCATCAATTTTTAAACTCTCAGCACCAGGGAAGAGGGTGATACCCAATACACACACCATTCCATCTTCACCAGATGCTAGTCAAAGCATACTTCCAAAACTGGACGTACCTGATGAAAAGCAAGTGATTCAGTTTAAAATACTTGGATTATCTCCCTACACAGCACCTGATGGGGCAATTTCTAGCACAGAGGCAACAGATGATGATGATGATGATGTCAATGAAGCCAATGACAGAAAAGACTTGGAAGATACTGATGCAGAGGAGCATACAGATGCAGGACCATCCCCAATAAGGGGACTAGAAAGAATTCTTGACATATTGTCAGGTAGTTTGGAAAGCCGGCGGATGTATTACGCCAGTAGACCACTGGCACCAAAAGAAGGAAACGACAAAGAGGCATAGTACAACACAGAAAGAAAGAAGAGTGTGTATGGAAGGAATCGAATATAGATGTCTGTCAATCGAGCTGAGGAGGATCGAAGAAGAAGGAGTTGAAATCCAGGCGAACAATCAGCTGTTGCAGGAAGCCGATCTTCCTGCCGGGATCAGGGGCGAGATGGGAATGGGAGGCACGGGGTTGATGGTCGACTGAGCGTTGATTGAGTTGGTCGAGAGATTTGAGCAAGGTTTCAATGCCGTTGGACTGCTGAAGTTTGATCCTCTCGATGGCCATCATCAGCCGGTTCTCCTTCCTCTCCAACTCCTGCTTGTCGTGTTGCTCATTCGTCTCGTCTCGAGCGGAGCAGAAAGCACGATACTCTTGATCTAGATGGACAGAGAACTGGATTATCGTGTCGAAGAGCGATCGACTAAGTAAGCTCAGATAGCTCCGCTGTTTGGGACGCAGAAAGAGACAATTCATGATCTCTGTTAATGTCAGCCGATGGATCTTGTTCAACTGTTCAACTGATTCAATCATTTGATGACCCTCATGCTGGCCTATATCCCTATCAAATCTTTCTGCCCCATCTTTGCCTTGTTCTTCCATACTCCATCGTTCGCGGAATCGGATGACTTCTTTGACCCGTTCAACTCGGCCAACAAACGAGCTCCAGGTAGTGCAATGGCAATGTCCCACGTGTAGGATACCAGACCATCAAGCAAACGCTGGGAATGAGTGGCAAGGACATCGACGGCATCAATATACTGATTGCACCGTGTTCCGCTTGGCTTGCGTATTCCAGAAGCACCGTACTGCCGTCGGGGCGGATGAGATGCCAATTGGATTTCATCATGGACTGGAGACGCAAGAGCTTCATTAGATAGGTGTGACGATCCGGTATTGTCCCAAAACTTCAGGACCCAAGAGGGAGCGGAGAGCCTCGGGGGCTTGAAGTCGATCATCAGAAACCCAAGCCGTCAATCGACTCAGCCTTGTAGGCCGTTTCGTCTCCATCCTGCTCAATCCCTGGCGAAATCGCAAACGACAGCCGGTCCTCCAAGTCAGTCCACGCGCTGCTGTCCCGATAAGAGGCAGGCCGTTGATCGAGCGCCAACGAGTCCAAGATGACTGTCCGCAGCGCAAAAGCAAGATCAAACCCGCCTGGGGGCCATGTGCCTCGCCGAAGTAATCGTGCACTCACTCCGACTGGCGACGGCCAGCTATATACCGGGGGTCTTCACTTGAACTGAATAAGGCCTGCGTGAGTCGCTGATTAAACATCACATCGTTACAAAACATGAACTGATCGGGATTTTGAGGTGATCGAGAAATTCCAGGTCGAACAGAAAGAATGACAACAGGCATCGGTCAATCTCTAACGATCGGCATCGAAGTGACTCCAGTACTGTCAGCTCCGTCAAAACATCTAGAGAGGGTATTTCCATGGAATGGAGTAGATTTGACATGCCAATCTGACAATGGCTCAGTCGCTCTTCGAGAGTTTCGGCCAAGCTCTCACGGCTTCGAGCAACCTGTTTTGACTCCCCGACTCGATTTCCATCTTGCTTCAAGCCAGTACTGATGACCTTGATGAAGTCATCAATATCAAGTGCTTGTTCAAAACTCTGAATAAAGGTGGGAGATCTGGGGATAGATCTTCGAATGGGTACCAAGGGATCTTGCGAGAGTTTTACACCATGTCTCCAAGCAGATATGTGAATTTTCATGTCGTGCCTTCGTTTGTTGGATGCCTCGTGAACTCTTGATGAATCGGGATCAAAGGCAGAGGGGAGATGGAAGATGAAGCAATGAGACATGATTATCAGCGATCGTTGTAAATAGATTGACCTGGAAGAGCGAAAAAAAACAAAAGTAAATAAAATCTTACTTCTGTAGATCCTGCGGAGTCCACACCCACCGTGACTGGCCATGGTCTTCACCGGATAAGTGAGACAAATCGGATGAAGCGGATTCGAACGTCTCAGAATCCTCAATGATATGCCCGCTTTAAAGATTGATTCGGCAAGAGTGATCGGGATAAACTCGGTACATGATCGGGCCGGAACTAGGTTTGGTGTTGATATAAGAGCAAGAGCATAAATCATAAGTGAACGGGCTCGATCTGAGTGATCACGATATTGATGTGAGGACGCAGAGAGAAGAGAATGGAGTTTACTCAAAACGCGATACCGTGTGGGTGCTTTCACGCCGCCTTTTTCCAAGCTGTCGCCAACAATATCCCCATGAAGTGTGCTGGAGAGACGTGAGTCTGGTTGAATACCGTACTGATCCCAGAGAGATTCGTACAGTTGATCCTTTCGTCAGTCCATATAGTTCGTTGACCAGCCAGATCGATGCCGAGCCAGGTCTGCCAACTGAGCAAGAGAGCCGCACAGACCCTGTCTAAAAGCCAGCTAAAGACAGCCTGGATTAAGTTCGAAGAGGATTGTCGAATGTGATTGTCCAGGTGCTGATAGACTGCATCTTCCTGTCTCAACTTTTGATTCCCTTCGCAGGTCTTGACCAAGCTAGTCAGTGCGGTTAGTAACTCAAAGAGTGGGTCAATCATCAAGCTGATGGTGAGTAAACCACAGTCGAGGGCCGATTCATTTTGGAAACAGTCCATGATCTCGATCCGAATCCAATCTACTAAGACGGCTAGGCCGGAAGCCAGGGATTGACAGGGATGGTAGGCAAGGTGGGTGCGCTTAATGAAATTCTCGATCGAGGACAGGTTAACGAAGGCATTATCACAAAGATCATAGAGTGAACGAGTCGACTGATCGGTAAGGCCATATGTCCGCGGATGTAAATTTTTCCTTGTTCCCGGTTTCAGAACCTGATTGGCGAGAGGTGTGGGTTTGCCAATCCGATTGAACGACGAAAGAAGTGAGTGATGAATGTAGTACGATCGATTGGAGGTGTGCTGACATTGGAAACATAGCATCAATTAGTAGGGGCTATGTATTTTTTCTGAGGGGGTTAACAGAAAGCCCACAGTTTCGATTGACTTGAAGGTGTCAAAGCTTCCCATGTTGAAATCGGTTCCTCGAGCAGGTATGGAGTTTGGTAGGTTAGAGATGATTGAGAATAAACGGGACGATCGAACGAGTCCCAGCTGAATATCAAATGGTTCGTGGCTCGTTCCTCTTGCTTCTGAGTGATGAAGGATTAGCTTTGAGTGGGTGAATGTGTGTATGGCAAGACTTACCGGTTGATTGGAGAGATCGGAGTAGACGCGGCCCCATATGTCATCCTCGTGGGTTGTGGGATGTGTTGTGAATGGTTGGTAGTTATCCTGCTTGAGTTCCTTGAGTTCCGTCTGGAGTAGTTCATGGTCAAATGGTCTCAGTGATGGTATCGTGAAGTCGTTCTTCTCCATCTTTTCCGTCTTTTTGGCCTTTTTCCCTGCGAAAATAGAAGATGACCGCGCTTCGGGAAACTCTTCACCACCCGGTGTCCCCGCGTTCCTCCGGGGTCACTCAACACACCCTTTGTTCATATTGTGTTTCCAATGAACCTTTTTTTTTTTTTTAAGTGTAACTTGGCCTATGGCATTGCACACTATGAATCTAACAAACATCACCATCCAGACAAGAAAACTGAAGAAAACCCCACTAGGGAAAAGTGACTAAGGAAAAACAAGATGATTAAAAAGATTCAAGGGAAAGGAGAGGCAAAAGAAAAAGATAAAAGAAACAATAAAGCTTAAGAAGAAACAAGAAACATGAGAGAACTGGTCACGGTCCAAAAACCGCTGGGAAGCGGTTCGTCGATTTGAGATACTTGATCAGAGGCCTGCCGCCTTTGGGAGGCTCAGGATGGTATGAAGCTGCTCCGAGGAGAAATTGATCTTGAGGCGGCGAAGCTCCCTGCAAAGAGCCGCTTGATGTTTCCTGTGAGCCTCACAGAAATTCATGAGGTGGGGACAGTGTCCCTGCTGCCACACAAGGACACAATGGATCGTTAGCCTGTGAATGTGAAAAGGAAATGCTTCAAAGTACACACTGCAAAAAAACTTGATCAACTGCCTGCAGTTGACATTCAGCATGCTCCAGCCAAGCTGCCATCCAAACTCCACATGTTTGCATATGTAGATTTTTGGCACAGTCACTGTGCAGTGTGCACAGTGACTGTGCATCCAAGCTTGGTTGAATTAATATTGGAGAAAGGTTTGAGTAACACCACAAGCTTCCTTGGACCTTCAACATGTCAACTGCAGGCAGTTGAGCATGTTTTTCCTGCAGTGACAGTGCCCTGAATGGAGTTGATTTAGGAGGGAGCTGTGAGCACGCGGGATGAACGACGCCACTGGCCGTTTGTGCCTCAGCTCCCTGGACACTGTTGCCAAGGCCTTCTTGAAATTACCATCCACCTCCAGGAGAGGGTATTGTCGTCGGTGACAGCTTCCTTTGCCAGCTTGTCCGCCCCTTCATTGCCTTTGATGTCCTGGTGTCCAGGGCACCAGATCAGGGTGAGTTTTATTGCTGGAGGAGATCCACGGCCTCCTCCTGGATCCATTTGAAAATCTGTTGCCCGGGTTTGGGAGCCCTGGGGAGCCTGGTTCTTGCAATGACACCCTTGTTGTCTACGAAGATAAAACCTCCTTGATCAACTCGCTCCTGACATGTGATTTAGCCAGTCGGAGGGCTGCCAGGAGGCCTGCAGCTTCACTTTTGTGGTTTAGAGAGTTGGATTGTTGCCTATGGAAAGGGCAGCAAAGGTATCACCACCGGGGCAATATGCAGCCCCGGAAAAAGGAGCCATCGCTGTAAAGAAGAAGGGAGGAAGGGGAATCACAGTGCTTGGAGACAATGGACTTAACAGAAAGTATTGCTTCCTCCTTGCAAAGATTTTCATTCAAATACTCAAACCGATCCGACCAGGCAGTCCTTGTTGGGACATCAATCACCTCTGGATTCAAGGCCAGCGCCTTGTTGACCAGATCAGCCGCTAGGCTGGCCCTTGCTGCGTCAATGTGTTGCTTATCCAAACTTGCCCTGCTGTTTAAAATCAGGCGCCTAACCAAGTCGTTTGGGCAGCGATGTACGATCTTCCTGAAAAGAAGGCAAGACTGGACTTTACAAAAATGCTCATGGCTGGAACCGCCGTTGAGCGTTTCTCCATGAATTTTGAAGCCATTGTTTTGAAAGTTCCTAGAATGAAGTTGCCTGCTAAACGATTGACCTTGTTTGCCAAGGCTGCAACCTTGCATTTTTGGCTTTGGTAGCCCACAAAGTGGCTCCGTAGGAGACCCTGGGACCTAAAATGCAGCGAATCATCTTCAGCCTGTCAGCTTCATTTGCGCCAAATCTGGAATTTCCGAAAATAGAGAGTTGGCCCAGAGTCCTGGATATTGAACCACAAGAAGCTGCGGCAAACCTAATCGTCCTGAAGATGCGGTTAATGATAATTTGAGTTGTAATGGCGGCAACATGTGCAACCCTAACCTAGATGATGAATACAAATACACTTCCGTTCCTCCCAGTCGTATTTCCTTTTTCTCATCTCATTCAATTGTTTCACCACTTGCTCAATCCAATCTCAATCATCAACCTCCTCAACTTTGTCTCAGGTGTGCTATCTCTCAAGTCTATAAGACTTTTGCGTCATGTTGTCTAACAACTAGTTGTTGTTCTCCAAGGTCTTGTCTTCACTTCCCGCTCAGCCAATAGGTTATGAGCCCGCGCATCCGCTAAACTCGCTTACAACTCCTCATCGAACACGCAACAGACAAATGTCTGACACCAAGAACATCCCGGTCCTTAAGGGCAAAGACTTTGTCAATTGGAAATTAAAATCGGCGGCTACTGTCTTCAACACGGGCTATACGACTATAACCTCCTTCCTTTTGCACCTGCAGACATTCCAACTGATGCTGCACTACTCAAAGAGCACAAGCGAAACCTGCAACGCACGGCGGGTATCTTGCACCAGGCAATGGGCACGATCAACTACCAAAACTTTGTTACTGCTGAGAACGTCAAGGATCCTGTAGCTATCTGGAAATCCATCACCAACTACTACGAATCCAAATCCAATCAAAATCAAAATGTCGTGTACTGCGACTTCATCACATTCCATTCAGAGACAACGTCACCACATTCCTCAACGACTTGGACTCCAAACTGAGCAATCTGGTGTCGGTCGGTCTGATCATTGGCAAACCCCAACAAGCCCATATCAAGGAATCCCACGCGGCTGAACAATTTTCCTCAAACTCCCAGAGGAATTCTCATCAATCAGGGATACACTGCGTCAATCAAAAGTACCTCTAACCATTGCTACCGTCAAAGAAGCCCTCAATGGAAATAGAAGAGAATCAGCAGTACCTGATTCATCCAGCTCGGTCACAGTGAAGCAAGAAACAGCGTTCAAGGCCAACTGGCCAACCTGCAAACCCGGCTGGCACAATCCAAAAACCAAGCACAAGGCGGAAGATTGTGTTCAGGCTAAGAACAAACCATCAAAACAGGGGCCGGCAGCCAAAGCGGCAGTAGATCAATCGTCTGATGCGGGAAGTATCAAGTCGATCTCCACCTCTAGCGGTTTTCTGGCGATTCGCCAGGCCAGCGGCATGATTGCTATTCGAAAGCTCTGGCGGCTAAGATGTTGGGCGAGGGCGAGCCTTGCTTCCTGGACTCAGGGGCAAGTCATCACATGTTTGCCGATTGCGCCTTCTTCAGCCATCATTTTCCTCGGGAAACCTTGATTAGCCTGGCCGACGGGAACTTTTTAGCGTCGTCAGGAGAAGGCTATGTTTACATCAAAGACAATTCGGGCAATCCAATCAAGCTGAAAGCCCTACACGTTCCGAAACTAGCCGGCACTCTGATCAGTCTGGGTTGTCTGTACAAGCGGAACTGCGACATCATTCGCACCGGGAAAGATTCCTTCAATCTAGTCTGTAACGGAAGTCCACTGTTGTCCGGCGTCATCAATGACGGGACATTTAGCGCAAAAATCATAGTAACCACTCAAGGTCAGTCTTGCTCCGAACCATCAATCTCAACGAAATAAGCAAATCTCACTGACATTACCACCTACCACAGATCCGCAGGCCACCCAAACATTGAGGCTCTGAGGAAGATTCATCCAAACATTCCTGCAAACGTCAAGTTCAATTGCAATGCCTGCTTGCTGTCGAAATCTCATTGACTACCTTTCTCATCTTCCCTTCCATCTGGACAACATCCGCTTGAGTACGTCTTCATGGACCTCAGCGGGCGCATCAACCCTCCTTCCTTTGGCGGCAAAGAGTACTATCTTAAAATCACGGATTTCTATACTTGATACCGTCATGTATATTTGCTCTCCAAGAAATCCGAAACTTTTTCATTCTTCATGCAATACTACCATGAAGTGACAAATCATCATCGTGCCAACATCAAAACAATCGTCTTCGACGGAGGCGGCGAATTCAATTCCAAAGAATTCACTTCATTTCTGAAAGACAAGGGTATCACCATTCATGTAACAGCCCCTTACACACCTCAACAGAACTCAGTGGTGGAAAGGGGCAATCGTTCAACTTCAGAGAAATCCAGATGCCTTCTCAAGCAAGAAAAGCTTCCTGCCGAATACTGGGAGAAGCCGTGTGCATGGCGTTGTTCCTCGAAAACATCACCCCAATGAAAAAAACTCAAGTGGGACAATCCTTACAACTTATGGTTTGGCACCAAATTCAATCCAAAAAGGCTAAAGCCATTTGGTTGCCTGTGTTACGTCAATATTCCTCATCATCTTCGAGAGGGAAAGTTCGGCGACACATCCAAGAAGGCCATTTTTGTCGGGTATCAGCTGGGTGCGCATAACTGGCGCGTACTCCTTCCAGGAGGAAAAATAGAGCGCTGTCACGACATCAGATTCGTCGAGACAGAGTTCCCAGGAGTCTCTATTTTTTCTTCAGCTGACCCCTCCCATTTTCATGATCCGCTTGCACCGGTGGAATTTCAAGAAATTGAACATGAAGATCAATCATCTCCCCACTCGCCAATGCCTCAAGAACTACAAGCTCTAGTCTACCATGAAGAGGACAACGAACTTAACATTGAGGATAGTCTCGCTCAGGAGGAATTCTTCTCCGCGCCTGAAGACCAGAACGAGGGCACCCCACCTTTGGACTCCAATGATCCACCTTCCTCTCCAACTCCTCCTAATGCCAATGCACGTCCGAAACCTGGGTGGGACATTGTCCTAGCCCCAACTTTGGCTCCTTCCAACATCAGCTCAGATATAGACGAATCCCATATCCTTCACACCAAGAAGCGTGCTCAGCTGGCGCGTGCTCTGCATGTATCCAAAATCCCAAAGACTTACAGGGAGGCCATGCTATCCTCCAATTCTAATTCGTGGTCAAAAGCCATGGACGCGGAACTAGATGCAATGAAGGATCAGAAGGTATGGGAAATCATTGTGACACCGGCGGACTAGGCACTCCTAGGGACGGTTTGGGTTTTTTGCAAAAAGAAAGATGCTCAAGGGATCATGGTCAAATTCAAGGCACGACTGTGCGCTCAAGGCTCGAAACAACGTGAAGGCCTCGACTTCACCCACACTTATGCTCCACAGGGAGGTCGGCTAGTCTTCGAATGGTCCTGATCATTGGCTTATCAAAGGGCTATCAGATTCATCAAATGGACGCAAAAATGCATTCCTCAACGGTACACTTCAGGAAACCGTATACCTTTGTCCTCCGCCAGGTCTTGTCGTGCCCAAGGGGCATTGTCTCAAACTAAACAAGGCTATCTACGGTCTCAAACAAGCACCGCGGGTCTGGTACTCGGTGTTGAAGAACTTCTTCTGCTCAATCAAGTTCAAGCCCTCTCCGGCAGACCCATGTCTATTCGTATCATCCTCATCATCATGGGAATGTTTTGTTCACGTCTATGTTGACGACATTATCATAGTCAGTCATGATGTAGACACATTCAAATCTCTCATCTCAAAGCGCTTCAAGATGGAGGATCTAGGTCCAGCGGAATACATTTTGGGGATCAAACTCACAAAAAAATCACCGACAACCATCACCTTAACTCAAGAAACATACACAACATCCATTCTCAACACCTACAACATGTCCAATTGCAGAACAACCGACACCCCAATGGTAGCAAACACGCAACTAATCAGAAGCACGGACGAGGACCACGCTTCCTTCCTCCAATTAAAAGTCAACTACGCGAAGCACTAGGCCTCCTCAATTACCTGGCGGTTTCAACGAGACCCGAAATATCTTTCACGGTCTCGCAACTGTCACAACATCTAGAGAAACCTGGAATGCACCATTGGAAGGCTTTCATTCATCTTCTGCGATATCTTGCTGGCACGCGTAACTACGGCATCACACTCCACGGCGACTGCAATCTTTCCAACATCTCAATATTTACCAATGCCGATTTTGCCAACTGCACCGACGACTGGCATTTGTACTCAGGCTATATTGCCACAATCGGCGGCAACATCATCTCCTGGCGGTCGAAGAAGCAACAAACGGTTTCCACCTTGACAACAGAGGCGGAATACAGAGCGCTCTTTGAAGGCACGCAGGAGGCCGTCTGGCTAAAATTTCTCCTTCACAGTCTTCATTTTCCCCTTCCTTCCAAATTCAACCTCTTCGTCGACAACCAAAGTGCAATTGCTTTGGCCATCAATCCACTCTTTCAACAGAGAACCAAACACATCGACATCATTTATCACTGGCTAAGAGAAGTCTACAACAGTGGTTTAATCAACATCTCCTACATCCCTACCCATCAAATGAAGGCCAACGTGTGCACCAAGGCGCTTGGAAGAAGAAAATATCAAGATGTAATCAAGTACCTTCACATGCCGGGCAATGAAAGAGGGGGGTATTGAACCACAAGAAGCTGCGGCAAACCTAATTGTCCTGAAGACGCGGGGTTAATGATAATTTGAGTTGTAATGGCGGCAACATGTGCAAACCCTAACCTAGATGATGAATACAAATACACTTCCGTTCCTCCCAATTGTATTTCCTTTTCTCATCTCATTCAATTGTTTTCACCACTTGCTCAATCCAATCTCAATCATCAACCTCCTCAACTTTGTCTCAGGTATGCCGGTCTTGTATTTCAGTCTTTCTTTCATTTCATCCCTGGCTTCCTTCTCATCTTTTTCATTCTCTCTCTCAGGTGTGCTATCTCTCAAGTCTATAAGACTTTTGCGTCGTGTCGTCTAACAACTAGTTGTTGTTCTCCAAGGTCTTGTATTCACTTCCCGCTCAGCCAATACTGGATACCTTTTCGCCCAGGACATGGAAGTTTTTGTTGAATAGGAGTTTGGAGTCGATCCAGACACCTAACCACTTGACCTCGGATACCAGGCTCAGTGAATGAGCTCCAAATTTAGCGCCTCACCTCCGGATTTGCCTTTCATCAGCCAGAGAAATTGGGCTTTGGCCTGGTCGAAGATGGCCCTGTGGGTTGTCCCCAAATCCAGCGAACGAACACCTTCTTGTCAAAGTCCTCCTTTGCTGCAGCTGCCGTCCTGGCCGCCACTAGATGTACAACGTCATCCACATATCCGATTGAGACCGTATCTGCGTTAACAGAGAAAGAGAAATTCAGCAAGGAATGTTATAGAGAATATACAGGATCACCAAGAGGGGGATCCTTGGGGGAGCCTATGTCAATGACAAATGCGCCAGACGTAAAGTCATCCAGCCGGATTGTTGTAGCTTGCTGTTTGAGAAAGTCTTGAATGATCAAAACCAGGTAAGTTGGGCACTTCTTCTGAAAAAGATAATGAATTAGTCTGGCCGGATGACTGATGGATAAGCGGATTTGACATCTATTTTTTTTGTGCGGCAGAGTTATGGGTTTATGAAGGCTGGTGGCAGTTTCTGCCCACCCACGTCAGCCACATTTGAGCTACAGTCTCCGCAAATCTTCTGGACACATGCAGCACCAACCCAACAGGTTATGAACCAAATCAAAATACAACCTCCAGCCAGTAGCATGGTCTTCCGATCCTACGCACCTGCGATCAAGATCGGCGCAATAAAACTGTTGCACAATGGACATCCCAAGACTCAATATGCAACTTGCTAGTTAATTCAATCTCATGCCAACTTCGGTCATGATTGATGAATCTGTTAGGGAAGAAGGTCCATCCTTTTCTTAAGTATCAAGAAAATAAAAATGACAAAAAAAACTTTTTACTGCTCTTGCTAAGTTGTGTGTTTTCTTGTCCCTTACTTAATATATTATAGATGTTTACATCATTCAAACTGACTTCAATCCTGGAGGTGGACCTGGAATTCCATTGGATCCAAACAATCTACTGATGGTAAGTTAAATTTTTCTTCTTCTTCCTAGGGTTTTGCAATTTTCTCACCAGTATTGTACCGGATCAGGTGATGTAGGAACTCTTAATCTCATCTCAGCATGCAAGATGGCCTCAGCCAAGTGGATCACGGCGGTGATACCGTGTTTCCTGTACTCATGGATGGACCGGAAGGACCGATTGCGAGCCCCGATTACAGCCAAGCTGGTGGCCAACATGCTGCAGACCGCGGGCTGCAACCATGTCATTACCATTGAACTACATGCATCTCAGATCCAAGGCTTCTTTGAAATCCCCATCAACAACCACTGGATGGAACCTATCATGGCCAAGTGGATCCGAGCCAATGTGGAGGATTGGAAGAATAGCATCATTGTCTCACCCAATGCTGGTGGTGCGAAGCAGTCAGAACCAATTTGTTTTTCTCAGCAATTGAATCCTATTGCACTCCCATTGACTAACCACAATATACAGCTGTCACAGAAAAGCTTGCGGATTCTGCACCTTTTTTTTTTTTTTCTGCACAATTTTTTTTTTCCCCCGAATTTTTTTTTCCCCACTTGACCCAACGGGGGTGCCTGTGTAGCTGGCCTTGCCGGGCCGCATTTCCACCCTCAGGCCAAACTTCATCCAATCCCACAACACATCCACCGAGCCCACATTTCGCAAAACAATGGCGGATCGTAAGTTTATTCTATTCCTTAACCCCAAAACCAAGTTCTGTACTAATATTAGTTTGTACAGGTGATTACGCCAGTGACTTGGATGCCACACCGTCGCTTTAACAACTCGACAAGTGGTTGAACAATGCTTTTTCCCCCAAGCAGCCCACCTCCATTGAGGAAGAGGACCCAACATGCCCTAGTGTCCAGTCAAAAACTCCATCAGCAGCCCAGTAACCCCAGCAGCCTGTCCACCTGATATATTTTGCATGGGAAATCGAAAATGTCAGTTTTTCCGAGTTTAAACGTTACGCATGCCAGGCGATTCGCAGGCAGGACGCAGTTGAGCTAGGTGATAATGCGGAGCTCCTTGATGAACAAGGATCAATCACCTGGATGGCGTCTGTCCCGCATGGAAGGCCTTTTGCAACTAAAAACAAGGCGACCATCGACAACGATCGTGATTTTGCGAACTTTATTGAAATCATTTCGGCGCCGGGCGAGGAACAACGCAAGTGTGTGGTGACAATCATCGAGAAGGATCCAAAAGCTGTAGCCCAGGTAAGATTATCAGTTTTCTTGTGCTGTGTCAAATTGTGTGAATCTGATTACATCTTGCCTTCCAGAAAAACAAGGCCTTGTGGCATTTGAAGAAACAAAAGAACTCTGGTCTGGAAGAAGACTCACCACCAGTGCCGTCTCCTGGCGGGGCACTTTCGGCAGAGATTGTTGCCAACATCCGCGAGATCCGAGGCTTTCATCAACCCTGCAAGCGATTTACTGGAAGTGACGATGTACTAGTCTTCATTAACCCGAAAAACAAAAATCAATTTTTCCGGATCACAGTTGATCGGGTCACCCTCTGGGCTATTGCTATGGTAAATTGAATCTTTGGCCTTTTTCTTTTCTTTTTCATTCCCTTGCTGATTTGTCTGCTCATTTGGGACAGACCAAGAACAAGGAGATCACAGTGATGAATCCACCCAAATCGCCCGCATTTGCATTTGAGACTCATATTCCAGCAGATGGATCGGAAACTGAACAACTGACGCAATCCCCTGGCATTTCCAGCACACCCCAAGCTCCCCAATCTCTGCGACCACCCCATCTCCAATAGCTCATCCGACTGTGGGTGTGAGCCCTTCAACTCACATGATGGCGTATTCGAGCCCCGCGGGAACATCATGTACGTTCCATACCAGCCCCCCCTGCCCAACCATATGGCATACACCTCGGGGTATGCCATGCCTGGAGACCCTTTGATTCCGCCAAGCCCTCACCATCCAATTCCGCCAAGCCCTCACTTGATTTACCCAGGTGGGTTTGTCGGTGGTGGAGCCCATACACAGCCTACACACCCGCAACCACACTCATCTCACTTCACCCCACCCCAACCCACAAGTGCACCCCCGGGGGTGCCCTATTCTCCAGCACCTTCGGAGGGTATTGATATCGACAATTATTTGAACTTTGCTCACATCAACCCTGGCGATTTGGTCATTCAACAGGCGCTAGACGATCTCAGTATTACTCATTACTCGGCTTTTCGGAACTTCAAGGCCTCAGAGCTGGAGGAG
>SMGU01000492.1:0-19637 GCA_004348175.1 Puccinia novopanici
CCTCCTCTGATGCTGGAACACTGACCAATCTGTACCCTCAGAAACATGGCATTTGATCGAACCTCACTTCACCCCGTTTGGAAAGAGACGTTGGAGAAAGTCATCGATTTCGTAGAGGTATTCATTCAGCTAGCTTTTGGAAACCTATTCATAGTTACATTAACAAATCTAAAATGATTCTTTTTCTGCTTAGAACGAATGCATCCCTGCAGAATCTATCTATCATGCTCAAATCTCATCTGATCCCCAAAGGAGATGGTCAACCGTGCCCACCATCATGGAAGACTTGAAATCAAAAAGCGCGCTCACGTGGTCTCTGGAATCTTTTTCTCTCCAAGGCACACTAGTGAGCGTTCAGTCAATCGAGAAAAAAAATTATAAAGAGTTTGCTGATTATTGAATTTGAAGTCCCGAATTAGGGTACCCTTGACAAACCTGGAATATGCCGTGATGGCCGAAGTGATGGACATGCCATTCGCATTGCTCCAGAAGCAATGAATTCTCTGCGCCTGATACTGGTTAGCACCTCACCTTTCAGCTTCTCGCTTGGTTACCACTATTTATCCCTCGATTCAACAGGAAATATGGAAGTCCTGGCGCGCTATGGAACCACTCACCAAAAGGAAATGCTCAAGCCCCTCATGATATGGCCACACTCGCAGCTCTTTTGCAATGGTAAGCATCTGGATTGGCTGGTCTATGTGAAGCCCCGGAGTCTCAAATGGAGCTTTTTCGTCAGACTGAACCTGCAGTGGCTTCATCCGATGCAACCACATTCCACTAGCATAGCGTTCGATCGGAAAAAGCAAGTCACGTCTCTGTCGAAACATATCTCCAAAAATGGCACAATTATTCAGGGCATAAAACTATCCGATGAAAATGCGACTAGCTCGAATGGCCGCTTTAATGTCGATTAGCCAAAACAAATTGTTATCACGGTCGTAATGGTGGATTTCGGTGCTGGCGACCCACGCAACGCCATCATCTAGATGGAAAATCAGACACTTCTGCCCCCAAACATTCTCAGCAGTCAATTGTGATCGTGCCTCCCGACACACCTGGTGTCAAGCTGATCCGTCCCATGCAGGTGTTGGCTACGACGAGTTGAGTCAGCATTTTCCTGGGTGAAGATTCGGTTCTTCGGGCATGACAGTAACTCGTTTTTTTTTTAAAAAAAAAACTTAAAAATAGTGCACCGGGGGCATTCGAAGTTCTATACGAAGAAGTTCGAGTGCCTATTGAGAACTTGGTCTACGATTGGGGAAAGGGTTTGAAATAGTTCAATCCCGGCTAGGCCAGGCAGGATTCATCATTTGGTACCGATCACTATTTTTTTCACATGTAGATGGAAATCAAGGTCTTAAGATACCACACAGTATGCGATCGATTGGTATCGCGGAACGTGCGATATCTTTATGCTGCTCCGAGTAACGGATCCGCGCAAGATGACCTTTGGCAAACAGCTCTATCAGCACGGCGCGACGGCAAAAGAATAGCTTACTCACGATTGAGCTGGATGGTATCCGATTGCTAGTCTATTCGGCTGCTCATCAAATTGATCTGTTCAAAGCGAAAGGGCGATGAAGTCGATAGGAATGGCGAAGGCCCAAGTACCAAAGTGGTCAATGGTATCATCGATCGCGCGATTCAAGTTCATGGCGGCGAAGGGGTCAGTCAAGATCAAACCTTTGGCAGCAATGTTTGCCGCGGTGAGGACGCTAAGGGGCCGATGTAAGTCACACTGACAGCTACCAAGGAGCGGGAAAAAGGATTTTGATGAGGGGTTTTTCACACACAATTGTTATCAAATTCAGGGTCCCGATGAAGTCCATGAGGCCAGGTGGCCCAAGCCGAATTGAAGCGCGTTCCGCTACTCAGGCAACAAGCGGCTACCAGAATCGAAGCTGAGAAGGCTTTGCGCGTCAATTACAGGATCGGAGGATCCAAGCTGTGAACCTTCCTTCAATCCATTAAAAAAAAGAAACCCGTCGTCTCTTGTACACTTCCTTCAGGTGGTTGGGGGCTCACGATTCCAACCCACTCGAGTCTTTGTAGCCAGCCCTGAAGTATTGTGTGTCGAAATAAGCAGTGTATCAAGTCTAAAGAAGCAGTATATCAAGTCTAAAGAAGCAGTATATCAAGTTTAAATAAGTAGTATATATCAAGTCTCATTAATCAGCGGTTGTGCAATTTCACTACGGCCATACCCCAGTTAATGGTGAGCTGGTTGTGCACCGTTGATGGTCTCAATTCCTTACATATGTAACGAAGGGTACTCTTTGGAATTTGGCTCGAGAATGCGGCCGATCAAGAGAGTGAAACAGGACTTATATTGACCACAGCAAGAGCGCGAAAACATTCATTAGTCATGGGGTTGAGGCTGGATGGTTTCAGCCCATCATCTTTGAGGGATATAACAGTCCACACGAACATAGGCTCCGTTCATTGGAGTCCTTTTATGAGGGAAGCTGGAACCTCTTGCGCCGACTCAGACGCCGGCTGATATGCATTATACATCTGCGATGATTCCATGGGACGACTGGCGGCAACTATGTCCCATGACCACCATTCTTATCTGCATATCTTACATCCTTACCTCGTCTTGTGAGTCGCATTTCTTCACGACAAGAAAGGGATCTCTTTTCCTGCAGACTAGCGCTAGCGAAGTTTTCTTGGTGATGCTGCGTCTTGTGGGTATTGCCCGCTTGTTTGGATGGTGCTTCCACGAGCCTATCGTCCATTCTATTCATCAGAAATGCGATCATGTTCTTTTGTCCGTCGGAGGCGACAGGACGCACGAGAAGATGGAGTGATTCAGGTTACATGGATTGAGCTGAGCTGGAAATCTGGAGCTCTTTGACCATCAATTGATGAGGAGCACCATCCTCTTTGGAGACGTGATAACGTGTGAGGGGTGTTTTCGCATCAGCAACCTCGCAAGTCTTCATGATGGAGGCAGTGATGCCAGACTGACCGATGAAGGTAGGGCCTACGGATTGGTAGCCAATCTTGGCATAGAAGCCAATGACGGGGATCTGGGAATGCAAGCGAATGTGGCTCGGCGCCGGCACGTCAGATAGTGGTAGAGAGAGGGAAGCGGCGCGGGATCTGCTAGACATGATTGCAAGCCCGCCAGAAGCCGTCGCTCGAAGCTGAGCATCATCTGTCGGCCGATGCCTGCGCCACGGTACGCTGGCAGCAGGGCTATCCTCGATATCTTGCCTTTCGTCGGGTCGTAGCGTAGCGTGCCAATGTGCTCGTCCGGCCGACTCGATAGCGAAAATATCACATGCACCGATGTCGCTTCAATTCTGTATCAATTCAACATGCAATATGGATGTGAGGGTCCCATTTGCGTGGCTCTTGGATCGACGGGATGGGGACCCACTCGTCGAATTCATCGCCCAAGTTGAACCCTTGCTCCTCTACGAATACCTAAGTTGATTTCAAGCAAAACAAAACCAAAGTAACGGTGGTACATATAAGCGCAGGATGAGACAGCAGATGTGACGTGCTCTTTCTCACTCAACCTGGACTCTGATCCTTCGAGAAACCTGAAACCACGACGACTGGGACGAAAAGCAGATCGTTTCTAGTTCCTAGGAGATGGAGTGGTCCAGACCGACAAAATGAAGCGTCAGAAGCGGGCGAGCGAGTGCCCAACAGGATCAGCAAGCGGGTGATGATGAAGCTGTTCCGCCTTCTTGGGGGATGCAGGTGGCCCACGCACCATCTTCTTCTCCATATATGTAGCCGGATCGTGGAGGCTTCTGGGGATGTGTTCAATCGGATGCAACTGGAGGGAGACCAACACACCGCAAGGCCTCCGCCGTCAATGATCCACACACCGCAGTCGGCTGCATTCCATGGCACACCCACCTGTGATGACCGTCACGTCCTAAATAACATGGAGAGCTCCTCCGCTCACCAGCCTTGAGGTATGTGGGGCTGTCAAGCAAGGAAACACTCTCTTGTGGCTTCAAATCCATCTTGAATTTCTCAGAGCAAAGGCGCCTGGGCCAGCCTCATGTCAAGGCCCAACAGCGAACCTCACTGGACCCAACAGCGAACCTCACTGGACCCAACAGCGAACCTCACTGGACCCAACAGCGAACCTCACTGGATACAAAGCCGTGAAAAGAATATCGTCAAGAGGTTTGGGATGGGTCAAAACTCTTGATCAGGATGAACTCCATTAAGGAAGGGATGATGTGATCTCATGAAGAGATACTAGAAGGTTGATGGAGTACTCACAACCACAACCAACATATTGTAGCTTCTCCTACCCTTTTTTTTGTCTGCCTTATTTTGGAATTGAGGTCCAAATGGTCCCTGATACACATGATGAGAACCTTGGAAACCAGACAAACTATCTGCTTGCCTGAGGGAGAAAAGGGCATGATCAAACTGTGAAGGCATATATCTGCACATGTTTGACAACATATTAGTAGATCATGATGGTTTGAGGACTGTTGCATGGTTGGGGACCCCTTATAAGAGGCTTTTCTGCCATTAATGCTTTCACAGGGGAGCCCATGTAGGATCCTTTGACTCCTTGATTTGTCTTTGTTCCCTAGGAAGAAAAACATAAAATTTACCTTTGCCAGAATTTTCACTAGCAAGCAAAATGAAATTTAGATTTGCCACAAAAAAAAAAAAACTGTCACAGAGGTAGGACCTACATACCTGATGTTCCCAGGTATCTGTGAACCACTATATTGAGTTTTGTGTTCCTGTTCTGTCTTTCCCGGACAGTTTTTTCCAGATTCTTTCATTTTTTCACTTTATGCTTTACTCTAGTTAGAAACTTTTTTGCTCTTGAATATAACCCCAGTTCAAATGAGAAAATGAATGAAATTGTTGGCTTACTACTGTTGAGAGACAAGCTGACATAATACAACAAGATGAGAGATAGGATTAAAGATATGAAAAGAGAATAAAATCATTATCTTTCCATAAAGATCATAAGACAATGCACTCTCCATCAGAAATAAACTAGGGTCACCCGTACAGGGTCCTTACAAACATACTCTTTCATTGTCAGCCTCAGAGATAGTAAGACTTTCCAAAAGGCTGCAATTGCAAACAAAATCTTTCTTTGGTTTTTCTCTTATATTTTTACCTTTACAAGTTATGTCAATATAGAAAAAGGTTTCTCACTGTAAGAATATCCTTCTTTTTCTGCCCATGCACCATAGAGCATGTGTACTGGTTTGGCTAATTTGTGCGTGGGCTAAAGCTCCAGCTAAACCACAGCCAACTAGCTGCAGGTACTTCAGCCGCACCGGTACCAGCTATGTTCCCACCCAAACTAGCTTAGCTCCAAGCACCATGGTCAACTGCACCGCAAAACAACACTGTCTTCTGGAAGGCCTCTTTGAAAACTTTGAAGACAAACATGAAGATGAAGGAGATGATGAATCCAACTCCCTTGAAGAATTTGCCAATGAAGCTGAGAAAACAATGGTCTGAGGCTTGTGTTTACATTCTTGGAAATCTTTATCCAGCTTTTTAAAAGTTGTTCATCATTGATTGGGAGCCAGTTTGCTCTTTTTTGGGTGGCATTGTAGAATATGTTGGATGTAGTGTGGTGTCTTTGGATATATGTGGGGAGTTGATATGGTGAGTTTGAGCTAAATAGGCTTTAGCTGAGGTTCTAGCTCTTTGGCTAACCCTTGCTAGATTTGGCAAGGGTTAGCCAAGAATCTAGCTCAAAGCCAAGTTAGCTGAGGTTTAGCTTTCCCTGGTAATCTAGAATTCCGGGGCTCAAGTCCTTAGCCTGTGCGGAATTAGCCACCAGTACACATGCTCTTACATGAGATATGGTTTAATTGTGTTGTGTGCCTGATATTCTCAAGTTTGATAAGGAGTGGATTTCTAAGTTTGATTACCAAATTGAATAATATTCAATTTGAAGTTCACCCCACTCTGATAACAGAACTTGGCAAAAAGTTTCAACCTCAGACCAGAACCAACCAGATCACCCAGGATACCTAGATACCTCACTGTTAGGATATTTTCCCACTCACCAGTGCCATCACAACCCAACAGTAAGTCAACTTCATTCCTGTTTCTATCTTTCCTCAAGATTGGTTATCTGAGCCAATTGCTTGCTACTTACTTGTTTCTTCATCTTTTCCAAACTCATGCTCTTCTTGATTTTATGTGGTTTTTTTACATCAAACAAACCACATAGGTTTCCTCTTCAAGATCTCTGGCCATTAGCCTAAACATCACAACAGATCTTCAACAGAGTTTCTCTTACCAGGAACCTCTGTTGAGCTTATCCAGAGGTGATTGTTACATTTGGCTACTCCACACCTCTTCTGAGTATAGTACCTGAGCTGTAAGATATAAAAAATCAATTTTGTAGCCTTGTTAAACTTTGTTTGATTTATTTTCAAGAGATAAACTGAAGTTCTAACAAACCAATTTTGTGTCCTGTTGCCACTATAGAGACACAGGCTCACATTCATGCCTTTTATCAAGGCAAGAAATAACTCACTTCAAAAAAATATACAAGGACCATTGGCATGTCTAATAACTTAGAAAACTGTTTTACAGACTTTCTAGGCTCAAAAATAAGTGTGAAAGCCATACATGTATCAATGGTGGGCAGTTATGTTACCCAAATGGACAACTTTGTCTGTAATGTAACCTTTACAGTTGCGTTATCTTCTTGTTACAGATATCGCAAGTTCAGTTATGATATCCATCCCAGAGAAAGTCCCACTGTTCTGATAGTTACAATACCCGATATTTTCAGCAAAACCTAGTTCTGTTACTCTGTTTGCCAAATATGGATAATACAAGTGTAATGGGCTTGTGGGTGTAATATTCAGTAACTAATTTGGTCACTATGAGCAAGATAAAGTGTGCTCAATTTGATAACAAACTGTTATTTATGAATTTCTCCCCTTTCAGCCAATGAAAAAAGCACCCTAATGGGAAATGAACTCACAACCTGTGGTCAATAAACAAGGGCAGCCCTTAACCATTATGCTAAATCTGATGTCTGGCCTTAATTTTTTTGTCACCAAGTTACCAAAAAGATATCCTCCAAAAAGTTATGTTATCATTCAAAAAAAAAAGAAATATTTCCATAAGTTACTTTACTTTACTTACAGCCAAAAATTAGTTACTTTACAAAAAAGAAAAATCTGGATAACTAAAAAAGTTATGTTATCCAATTTCCCTGCTGTAACGTATTGCAACATAACTGCCCATCGTTGCATGTATTATAAAATGTAAAATTATAAAAATATAATAATAAATGATATTTTAATATAAAATAATTTCATGATTATGTAAAAATAAAACCATTTAGAATTAGTAGTCCAAAGATGCTTTTTTTGACCACCATAATATTTATGCATCTTTCAAATACAGAAACACATGGGACAAACCTATATCATATAGAAATATCCACAAAGTGATCAGAGAACTTCTAGCCTTTTTATTTAGTCTCTAGAGCCCTAGCACAGAAATAACAAGGCTAAACTTTCTCCCTAAAGAATAATTTCTCCACCTTTGTTACAGGCAAGTCTTCCTACTTCTGGGTTCCAATCATTAAAATATGAGTGCCCATTCTTTTAGGTGTTTCCAGTCCACTCAACAGCCTTCCATTCTGCAACTAATTTCCCCTGGAAGGAACACCCATTAGTACTATTCCTGTTGGGTTCCTCTCCCCTCCATATCACAGGGCACTACACAACCACATGATTTTCAGGCCCCAGCTCTACATAAAAACCCAATTTATCAGGCAATCTTACACACACCTGTCAGCAGGCCCCCCCGCTCATTTCCTCTTTTGTGGTGCTTTTATGCATTTCTTTTATTCCTGTTTTTCCAGAAATTTATTTTGGGCTCCCTCTGTGAATACCTTCCCAAACTCACCAGAACCATTTTCATCCTTCTTAGCTGCTTTACAGACATTGTTTCAGGACAACTGCATTGATTAATGTTTGAAGAAATATAGAGTGCACAAATCAGTTATAAGTCATCCTTTGATATATGCTAGGCTGATATGTGGCTCTGACCCAGGGGATAAGGGCCACAAGTTTCTGAGGCTCCAGAGAGCTGGGGTATTGTGGGTTACGGTACTCATGCCTTTGGATAGCATGATCTTGACTTATCTCCATCCCCCTCTTTCCTGTGTTGGGTTGGACTAAGAAGCTTGTGAAGGAATGGAGGCAGTGGTTGGGTGAAGATTTTGAGATTGCCTGGTCTCTGTTGGCACACTGGAAGCCCCAATATACAAGAGGCTGAGAGACCCACCAGCTGGGTGCACTCTGTGTCCCAAAACAGCAGGCTTAAATCCTGCAGGTCTTCCTGAGAAAACCAGGTTTGGCTATCCAACCCATGGGTTTATCTTTCCAGAAGCAGCTGGGCCTAGGCCTTGAGGAGTGCTCAGAGGCTAAACTTCATTAGTGCCAATTATATCATCACATCATACAGGCTTCCTAGCAGATATGTTGAGTTCTTGGATCTCTGGCTCAAAGTTATGGAGGAAGCAGATGAGGAGATTAAGATTGAGGGCAGAGACACTCAAAGATAGTTACCAGATTGGCTCAAGATGGTTCAGAAAAAGCGGGAAAAGAACCAAAAAGGTTGATTGCTTGGACTGGGCTATGTTTTCATAGACTAGATACAAGTTGGTCAAAATTTGGTTGAGAAAGAATGAATGAAACGAAATTGAATGAAAAACAACAGAGAGAAGATTTGAGTTCAAAAAAGACAGACTAGATTATAAGACTCATAATATTAGTCAGACTAGATAAGCTGGATATAAAGAAAAACAAAATACATCACAGATAAAGAGAGGTGTTAATCTTAAGTAGTCAGTTGAGAGAAATCAAAAGATAAGAAACAATTTACTGAGATAAGTTGTTAAATCAGTCCATTTTCAGGGTTCATTGAATGCAAGAATTGTGATATAAACTACACCCAACAGACTTCTTTTATATATTGTTATCATACCAGTGATTTAAAGAAGTAAGAAAAGAGAAACAAAAATGAAGTAGGGGAAGAGTTGAATTTCAACAATATGATTTGAATTATTACTGCCACCTTCTTCATCCAGCACTGCTGTTTTCACCTTCTGAGACCCCTTGACATACATAGTGAGGCCCCATTTCTTTCTATGATTTTCCCCAGTCATCCATGAATTAAAGCACACTCACCTGTCACTGCCACACAGTTGCAAAGAAATAATCAGACCACAGTGTCACTTATGATTGCTTTAATTGCCAGGGATGTTGGCTTGGCATTGCTAGGGAACTGTCTCCCACCCAATGCGCTTTATCTGCTAGGTTGTGTTCAGCCCAGATGGTGTACCTCAGGTTTGCTGGATATGATCCATGCAGATGAGCCACCTGCAAGTCAGCTGGCCATCCCATTTGTAACAGCCTTTCAACTCCCATATCTTCCTGCATGGTTAGTCAGCTCAATGAATATCCATCCAAAAAGAAAAAAACAAAAGATACTTCCAATAGTAGCCACTTACGCACATATGATGAAAGTTATCATACAGATTTTTCATTTTTTGCATAATTTAAGCTCTGGGACAGTGACACAGTCTGATGAATGTAGAGTGACCACACGATCTCAATAAGATAGCACTTCCTTTGGACAAGAAAAAAAGGTTTTGCCAAGTTAGTAGGCAACCTTAATGATAAATGCTGTGACCGTCCCAATCACGAAATCCTATATGTAAGAAGAAGTGTTAATGAGTCAGAAATAGCGGATGGAGATGGGATACTTACATTAGACCAGACTTCCTTGAAGACCTTATCATTACTTCCATCCCAGTGAGAAACCAAGCCGGCCCTAGATGCACCGATGTTGATAGAGAGAGATACACGTTTCACCAGCACGCCTCACGAGTTGAGTTAGTTGGATGTACGTCATGATTCATTGGGCTCACCGACCCGCTTGTCCTTTGTTTCGATTACTTGGGTGCATATCATCATCTTATGACCTTGTGGTAAAATTCTAGATCCGAATCAATGTGTGGTTAAATCACCCCAATTTTGAATCGTATTCTGAATTGAGTGGACACAAGACATACGTGGATGAATTGAATCTGTAAGAAAACAGGCATTACCTAGGAGTGATTTCTGGATGGATTCGCCGATGTCTGGTTGAGTTCCTTGAGACGGAGTTGATGGTTTGAAAGGGAGAAGTATTCCTTTTGGATTGAATTGTCGTTGATGATGCTGAGTCTAGATGATAGGATGGCTTGAATCTTGTTCTGTATGGTGTGGTCCTGTTCGGTGGTTTTCAGTCTGTGTATCTCGTTGGTTGAGGGTGGATGGATGAGAGTGACCCGGGCGGGAGAAGAAGCGAGGTCAGATTCCTTGGAGGAGATGATGATATTCCGCTAGGGATGTTACTCAGACGGTGGTTGATCTGGGCCATTGGACTCGTTCGCGGTGGACATGGTACTTGCTGTGTGATCGGGGACTTGTTCACGGCTGGCTGGCTGGCTGGTGTGCTGCGAGGCAGACCCCGATTAGCCCCGGGGGAGTGAGTCTCCTCGGTCTTCCCCCAGCTGATCAGTGGCACTGCAACAGAAACAAGAGAATGTCTTCCAGCAACTTTCGGCCAAGCGACCCACAACGCGCATCCCTTCCGGCCGACCTGACCACTCTCTCCCAGCGATTCTCGCCCATCTTCCAAGCCAGGAAACCACGCGCCTCATCCATCTACAGCCGTCCCATCTTCCCCACCCCACATGTCCCCGCCAAACACATCTCCACCTCATCCACCTCAACCACCGTCTCGGGCTCCTCTTCCCTTGCTTCCACCAGCTACACCGTATCTTCCTTGGATGTCAACTTGGTCGCCTTTGAGTTGCTGTTTGCTGAAATCGTCAGGTATACTCAGCAGCGAGTCGATGGAATTGGCGAATTTGAGAAAAAGTTGTGCTTTCATTCATTCATCTACTGCGGAAAATCAGTGGTCAGAAAGGTTGACCTTCTTTTTTTTCCCGTCGAGGTAGATTGAACATATTAGGATATCAAGTCGGGAGTAGACTCTTATCTTTGTTATCGCTACGTGATGCACTATCGGGATCGCCCAATGCAATCAGTCTGAGTACCGGGAAGAGTATCAGCCTAGGTGGGGGTTTGATCAGTAGCGCGTCATCAGCCGTTCCGATTCGGTTGATACGCCTCGTGCCAGTATTAAGCTGGGTTCATTCAACACTCTGGAAAACTGTGGTTGGAAAAGCGGCAGACGTTCTGGTGGGTTGGTAGTAATTATCCCCGCTTTCTACCCGCATGGTTGACCTGGCTTGACTTGCTTGTCTCACAAACTAGGAACACTCAAACGAAAACGAGGATGAGTATATGATCTCTGATAATGACCTGTTAATCACTCGGGCAATCACCATTCCAAAAGACATGTCACAACTTAGCTGTGGGGCGTACATGGCCGGGATTGTTGAAGGGGCACTGGATGGCCTTGGTTTTGTGAGTTCAATTCTGCTTGAGTTCTCTTTTTTCCTGGTTCCCGGCGGATTTCATTCTTTCTTCAGACTTGATCAAGTTGATAAGATGCTCTGACACCTCCCCTGTCATGGAACTTTGATTATCCAGCCGTCACGAGTCACTTCGCATTCCGCCCCCTCTCCCCAATTCCCCAAACGGACAACCTTGTTGATTAAGTTCGAGAAGGCTTGTATTGATAGAGAAAAAGCCTTCTCGACTTGATCAAGTCTCCCATAATTCATGTACTCTAGAAAAAAAAAAAAAATAACATCGAGTCCTTGTTCACTGGAATAAGAATTGAGAACCTTTGAGTCTTGGTAAGGCTCTTTGGCAAATGCCCACGGTATGAGGGTTGGGTCCGGATGGATCATGGAGGCCATACCAGCCAGTCTTCTCTCTACCACTCACCCTACATTATGTGGTATCTCCCACCTTTTATCAGCTTTCATTCCTGGATCGAGAAGCCCTTTTTGACCTGAAAAGAAAACAATGAATCTGTCAACGCAATGTAAGTATATAGAGAAAGGTAATTCTCGAACGGAGCCAGCAGGCGCGGATGGGGAATAAGATAGGAAACCAAGGGGGGGAGGGAGTTCTAGATGAATGAGGTAGCGTCTGCGGGAGACAGTCGGAGACCGCTGCGGTCGCAGAGCAGCATCGACACATCCGACCCGTGCGTCCGCTATGGGCACAAGCGGTTTTTCTTTTCTCTCTTTTTTTTTTTGGGAAAAAACTGCCGAAGATAACGAAAGGTACATATTTGTCGTCGGGAAGGCCAGAACGTCCAGACGGAGCCGGGGGCGCCTGTCTATGGACATCGTCCCGTGTTGGCCCCCGCATCCCGTATGGGTGTGTGTGTGTGTTTTTCGGCGCGGGAGAGAGACACGCGGCCGGCCTGTCTGCGGCATCGCGGCTGTGTTTGCCGGGATATTGCACGCAACACACGGACTCGCCGCAGACAAACGACAAATCGAGCCGCGTCTGATGGTGTAAGGAAAAAAATCAGATGCAGTGTGCAGGATGGGGAGTTCCTTAATGCCTGCTGTACCCAGCAGCTAAACTCACCTCTGGCCCAACGCCTCTGGACCCAGACGCACATGGAGCCCAAGGTCGGAGCTCATTGCATGGGTAGGGGGATGGAGAAGTGCCCGATGCTCCACACCCATCCCAGCTCGCCATTGAAGCCTGATACATTGAAGACCTGCGAGCCGCAACGCACATATCGTATCACTAGAACAAAGAGTCCTCACGCGCCAAGCTGTCCTCGTGTTGTCCCCTCGCGCGCCAGACCGTGTCTCCGAACGAACGCCGCCTGGCCACCGTGCTTCCGTCGAGAAGCGCGCACCTTCTCCGCTCTGAGAAGTGACTCAAAAACTTGTCGTTCCTGAGCCTCTCTCTCTCGAACTCCATCTTCACCGGCGACACACCGCGTGCCCTCAACACTTGGTCCCAAGTCCGTGGACGCTGCGAATGGTACAGATCACCCAGCGCCGCGACGCACGTACAACAATCAATCCAAAAGACAAACCCTACCAAAAAAAAAAAAATAGGAAACAAGTTTGAGTAGTGACTCATGAAGAAAAAAAAAAAAAGCTACTAATTTGAAGAAAAACTAGTGGCATGATAAACTTGACACGTTTTATGTACACGCATGCACGAGTAAAGAAAACCCCTAGATGGCCCAGCCTGTCCGTCCCATCCTTTCTGCACACACAGGCTGGGCAATCAGCATTACCTTTCTCTCTTGTCGATTGTCTGCACAATCTCCAATGACAACACACAAAAAAAATGTGCATTTCATGGGTGTTTTTTATATGTTTCTCGTGAATGAATGGAGCTTGAGATGTTGGAGATAAAGTGACAGGAATGGGCGACGTCTCTCAATGCCTAGACCTATCTCTGTCCCTGGCTGATCTTTTGGGAGAGTAGTCACGACGATCGGGGCGAGATGGGCCGGGCGAGCGGTCTCGATGATGGCAAGGCTCAGGTGGTGGGCGGTGGTTCTTGAGTCCCTCTGGGTCTTGGTCATCATGGCGACGACGGTCGCGCTCTGCGTCGCGCCCCGACGGCTTGTCCCGCCGATCAGCCCGCCGACTGTCGTCCTTGAGCCACCGGTCTCGTCCTTCCTCCCTCGGTGGGGGTGAGTGCCGACGACGACGACGATCGCGATCGTCGACTCGACTCTCCGCGCGCTCCCTATCATCATGATCTACGCGCTTGGAGGGATACTCCCTTCCATGCACGTCGTCATGAGACCCCCGTCGTTTGGGAGCTTGTTGTCGCGCATCATGCGTCCTGGCTCGGTCCCCGAGAGCTATCCGATTGCTTCCTTGCCCCACATTCTGCTCATGGTTTTTCGGACAATCTCGTTTTAAATGCCCCCGCTCCCCACATCCGAAGCATCCCTCTTGGCTCTTCTCAATTCGGCCCGGATTCTTCTTGCTCCAGCCCGCATCGAAGGAGGTCGTGTCCTGTGGAAAAGACAATCGAGACAATGATGGTTAGCTGGAAAGCTACAAGGAGAGAGAGAAAAAAAAAAAAGAAGGGGTGAACCTCTTTGGCCAAATGAGTCCATTTGGTTCGGCTCATCTTTCCGAAATCTCGGACTTGCATGACAGCAGGTAGAAGTTCCATCTTGGTGAATGTGCCCTCGGTGGGAGCAGTATAGTCGTGTTTCTTGAGAATATCTGAATCCTTTGATGTCAAGTTGAGACTAAATGAGTGGGCCGAAACTTGCAGCAGAGAAGAAGAGATGATTTTTTTTTGAATGGACTTACGGCGTAAAAGGCACCCTTATGGTGGTATTTTTGTAGGAAGACTTGTTTTCCTTTTGGTTTAGCTTTCCTAGTTTTTTCCGCATATTCTAGGTCTTCCTTTAATCTCTCCGATTCTGGCATCATCCTTCGTGCTTCGATTTCTTCTTTCTCTTTGGCCCGCCTTGAAAATGGTTTTAATTTTTTTTTTTTTTTTAAGTGTGCGATGAGAGTGGTTGGAATGAAAAGAGAGAGAGAGACTCAACTGGATTAATGCTTCTCTATCTCTCCTTAACCTTTTTAGTTCTCGTAATTTCCATGCTTCAAATTCGGCTTCAGGGTCTAGTCCATCCGTGTCGTCGACGTCGGGGAAGACTTGATCGACTTGCTCTGTACATCAATGAATTAGTCACCAAGAGGAGAGTGAATTTTGGGTGAGATAGTTTAGTGCTACTCAACTTTCTGCTATTTCTCTTAGTAAGGTTTCTTGTACCAATTTTTGACTTGTTTTCTTCCTTCGTTCTTCTTCTTCTAATCTTTTAGCTTCTAGTTCTGCCTCTGTTTCGTTTTCTTGATTGGGAATGGTTTCTCGATTGCGCCTAAGAGGGAAATGAGTTTTTTTGGTTAAAGGGAATGAATCGTGGTTTTTTTTTTTTTTTGTTGGTATTTAATATGGTTTACTTTGTGATGAATACCGGTTTGTATATTGGGACTAGATTGGTTGATTCGTCTGTTTCTTCTTCTTCTTCTTCTTCTGAGGATTCTGAGTTTGATGAGTCGGGTTTTGATTCATCTTCTTCTTCTGAGGATGAGTCGGATTCAGCTTGAGGAGTGTTTTCTAGTTAGTATTTTGTGGTATTTCTGTGATAATATGAGATAGCTTACATTCTTGTTGTTTCTTGTTGAGTTGAGTTGTTTCTATGTTGATGATGGTTAATGCTTTATCTTGTTTTGGTTGTTCTTGTTCCTTTGAGTGTGATTCTTCTGATTCTGATTCTGTGTTGTTGTTGTTGCTGTTCGGTTGGTTGTTGTTGTTTGTTTGTTTTCCTCTTCTGTAAATCGTTTGTGGTTTTGTTGGTCGTTTGATAGTTGTTTTCTCCATTTTTCTTTGTAGTTGAAGATGGATGGAATTATACTCATCAACACACAGAAGAGGTCAGAGTCAACTCAACTTGATCATCACCCCATCTGCCTTAAGCTAACACCCACACACTTACAACAGAACACTCATACTCAACTCACCAAACACTCACTTCAAGGAAAATCACATCACATCAACACCCATTACTACTACTCATGATCACTCAAACAACCTATCCTGCAATCTCATCAAAAACAACCTATCCATCACCGCCATCGTATCACACGACTGTAAGCTACTCTCTTCCCTACCTATACACCCATACTCACTGGCACATAAATATATTAGTGGAACCAGCAATCGTATTCGACTATTTAAACGCATTCTGGAACTTACTATCCAAATACTTGAAACCAAACAACATCACTCCCAGCCTCATCGAAGCCAACTCCCATCTGGTCCATCAACTCATCCATCTCACTGCCCCCACCCAAGAAAACCCATACGGGAAAAACTACTCACAACCCGCCTTGATCGAAGAATTCATCCCAACCAAGACTAACTATCTCACCCAACTCATCTCAGAAGCAACCGAAACCTTGTTAGTACCATCAACTTCCTCTCATCTTCTCCATATGTATGGGTTTAAGCAACATGTATGCACTTATGAAGCCATACTTATGTGTTGTCTCTCTACTTTAAATCACTACTATGTTAATAAGCACCTGTTTGGATATGTACATACATGAGGAACATGGAGCAGAGTGGAGCCAAGACGTGGGAACTTGGATCATCAGGTCATAAGTAGGAAACAAAGAGTATCAAATTGATTGGAGCAGGGAATGACTGGGGTAAATGGAAAGAGAAAACAAGAAATATGGTTGGTTGGTTGGAGCACAAGAAAGGAATCAAGTCATTCAACCTAAGATGGCAGAATGTTGATGCAGCTCATTGTTACTTTTTGATGAATGCAACTAACTGGTCTGCCAGACATAACACTCAAGTTCCTCGATCCCACCAAGATCGGGAAGGTCGGATTCCATAGCTGTGTTAGATATATCAAGTGGGAGAGAGAGAAGATGGTCTCCTTTATCCCTCCCGATGGACGCTTCCGTTTGATGAGCTATCGATCAACTCCCAACACCCCCTCCTCACTCCCAGTCACCATCAAACCAACGATCACCATTGGCGAGCAGGGTGGTAGCTTTAAACTCTTCATCACCAGTCTCACTTCCATATCTCACTTGGTCATTCGATGGCAACTCGGGAAACTAGCTACAGGCATCGTCCCAGAGCATATGCAGTGTCGCGCGAGGGATGGAAGACTGGTTCTTCCCGCTTGGGAATGGGACGAATCAAACAAGGAAATCCGTTGGACTTTCAAAGGCGAGGATGCTAACTGTTGTCTAACTGGGCTATGGAGACACGGGTATGTCCTTAGTCCACACCATCATTCCGATACATATTTCATTATTCAGTTTTGAAAATCACTGACAGCAAGATGGTCTCTTTAGGTCCAAAGAGAACACACCGAGTCACACGATTGGAGTGGAATTTGAGAGCCGAGTAGGCTCACCCAACCTGAGTTTCTTGGGGCTGAAAGTGGAGAAAATCGACATCCATCAACACTCTTCTACTACTACCTCCCATCCCCACCACCACACCTCCTCGCATTATTCGGCTGATCGTAAAAATGCCGTCGCGGCCGCCCTGACTGCTCCCTTCATCTCCCCCGCGGTCGCCAAAGGCGTCAAGATGAAATTCAAAAGCTCTCAATACGAAATTAGATGGTAGATGTCTTGTTTGTCTTCCAATTCAAATAAAAAAAATCCAATGAGTTAGATTTTATTCCGTCTTTCACCGAGGATAGCTGCGCACATTGCTGACACGGTGCCGGTCATGCTATCGAAGAATGTTGTTAAGTGGCTCAAATGTTGTTATGTTCTTCTAAGCCTTAGTTATCGAGTTCTCCTTATTTATCGTGCTTCACATCCATTCGCCGCATCACCCGCTTTCTTCCTTGTCTTTTGTCCAATTCAATCTCGTTGTGCACCCCCTTTTTTTGCCTTGACATGAATCAATCCTTTGTTGGTGGCGCCACTAAAAAAAAGGAGCATACAAGATTTTAAGGTGATAATCAAAAGGAAATCATGATCATTTCTGACTATTGTCTTGGTGAACATTATGAAATTGTTGGACAATGTATCTAGGCAAGAGTGTGTTTCTGTGATGAGAAAACAACCCCTTTCTTTCCATAAACATGGGTTGGCTATCTACTAACTGATTCCTGCGTGTGAAGCCAGTATTGTTCTTAGTAAGAAATTTCGAGATGCAAGAGCAGGCATATATTGGTGTGGCCCGGCTCATGTGCTCTGCATGATGCTTGTTGGCCATGTTCAGTTTTTTTTTTTTGGGATGAACAATCATGTGACTGAGCCGTAGTAATCAGGCTTAATTATATAACACATAAAACCTTGAGATGTGAGGGTTCATTATCTGTGGATGAAGTGCCAAAAATTGATGTATCATGTCTCCACTGCTTACAGATCATTAGTAATATGAGCTCAACATTTGGAGTATCAGGGTGTGTGACTGAGCTTGAATTTTCCCTTGGAGGATGCCAATGTGGCCACAGGGTGCACTTGTTGAAGGGCAAACCATGGTTACATCTGCTGATATGTGTATGAAAATTTGGTTCTGCCAACAGACAAACCCCAAGTACTTGAACTGTGCTGAAAGACTCTTAAAAGCCAGAAATTCCTTTCTGACACCTTCACTTTTAGGGCATACCTTGACGGCCACTGGGAGGTTAAGTCCACACTCCTGAAACACCCAATACCTCAATAAGGTTATAAGGCAGGAGACATAAACCCCTTCAAAACCACACACTTGAGCATACAGAAAGGTTCTGGGAAGAGGTGAGTCCAACAGAGGGGTATACTTGTGAGCAGAAATATGGGTGAGTAGTAGCAGGAAAGCAGAGCCTATTCAACTCACAGTAAACAGAATGTAACTTTTGTGACAATTATCCTCCTACTAACATAGTAGTTTCTTTTTTCCATCACCATTAATGACATTTCAACTCACAAGAATTTTGGTCAGTCCCTTCAAAATAAGCCTGAAATTATTCCTTATAAGGTAGTTGATGCAAGACCAAAATCTCTGGCTGACCCAACCTGACCAAGTGCTTGCCAGGTACTTTTCACCTTTACTTCCAAACCCAAGCATACGCCTCTGGGTTATCAACTCTTCCCAAAAACTCTGTATAGCAAGTGTTGAGTCTTGAAGGGGCTATCTGCTGTCTTCTACTCTTATTATGAAGTACTTAGTCTTCCGGGAGTTTGTATTTAAACTCCCTGTGAACATGATGAAGAGGGAAGAGAGTAATTTATCCCTTTCACAGCACAGTGATATCTGCATTTAAGATACATCCAGCTCAGTAATAGTACACAGTTTTTCTGTTGGAATAGACCAGGTTTCATGCACAGAGATGAAAATTAAAGACATGTTTATCCCATTGATCACATCTCTCAATGGTCATTATTAGACCAGGTTGATTCACAGGTTCACAAAAACAACCAAGATACCTTCTCAGTTATTTGGTCAACCACTGAGGTCATCTCACCATACCTGAAAGTCTCCAAGTAGCTTCATTGCTTGATCTTGTTAGTCATAGTTCTTTTCATTTTATCCTACCAGTTAAAGAAGGCTGTGTTTGGCACCATCATATATGCAGTTGTAATAATGCACAATTTTGTGAATAGAATCACAACAATCCAAAATGAGGCAACAAATACACAATTCAGGTAAGGAGATAGGATCAATTAATTGCTATAATTTACCAGGTCATCTGAAATACTTTGATAGCAATATTACTCTATACCCAAAAATAAAGTTTAGTCATGCTATATATACTGATGCTAAATTATAGCCAAAACATCCAATCCAATGACTAGTCTAGCTCCCCTGAATCTAAGTCTGGTTTCTGAATGTTGAGTATGTTGGTTTATATTCATTTTATTCTGAATTATTATACCAATCTTGATTTCAGTGCCAAACAGGGCCTAAAGAAATAACACCTTGAATTTCATTTCCCAACTAAATCAAACAAGGAAGAATTGCTCAGTTCTCTTGTCATTGTATACTATTATCTATCACCATCCACATTTTCATTGTCTAATTGGCATACTTCTGTAGAGACTTTTGCAAGTCTTGAGCCCACTTGTTTCACTTCAGTTGTTACAGGAGGCCAAACCTTGCAGAACCCCTCTTTCACATAAGTGAAATCACTCGAGATTTGGCAACCCAATC
>SMGU01000498.1:0-13730 GCA_004348175.1 Puccinia novopanici
AACTTGCCTATGTCCCACACATTGAGTATGGTTGAAGAACTTGGTCGTACCATTCAGTGAGATAATGTCATGTTGAGACCTTCACCACCTGTTAATCTTGCCACTCTACCACAGTACGGTTGGCACTGCCACTTTGACTGATGAATCGCTCAACAACTTGTTGATATCCCACCCATTGAGTATGATTGAAGAACTCGGTTTTATCATTGAGTGGGATAATGCCATGTTGAGACCTTCAAAATCTGTAGATCTTCCCACTCTACCACAGTTGGCACTGCCACTTGACCTTATTAAAATGCCTTCAATTTTCTGTTAGTTGTGGTGTTAGTTCTAAAATTTGATTGTATTGCAGCATAGCTGGAGATCAGTTACGCTACTTGTTAGCTTCTGAATAGCTACACTATTTTTCAGCTGAAATTCTGTTAGCTGGAAAATAAATTACGCTGATGGGTAGCGTAACTTCAAAAATTTACAACTAACACTACAAATATTTGTGGGAAAAACAAAACCGCTACGCTAGCTGTTAGTTTAGCGGCCTGAGAATAAGACTAACGCTATCCAAATCTTGATGGGTAAATTTTGGGGCTACGCTAACAGGTAGTGGTCAAAAAGCGTAGTTTAGCGTAGCGGCCCACCATTGCTAATAGTCAACTAACAGTTGAATCATTTGAACAGGGTGGGAATTGAACCCACATAGTCAAAAGTTTGGACTAACCAGGTGGTCTATGACGGTCACACAGGTGACTGAACCAGTGCTACCCTGTCATGCTGCTTGGTCTCTTTTTTATTTTAGTTTTTTTCAGTGGGGGGAGGAGATAGATACATTTTTTTAATATTGAAGGATTAAATTGATTTCAAAGTAGAAGTTGAATATCAATCAGATTCAGAGGTTTAAGGAAAGAATTATAAGCACTTTTTGAAAAGATTTTTGGTTCCTTTTGGAACTTGATTGGGAAATATATATATATATATATATATTTATATATTGATTTTTTGATTTGAATTGTGAAAATATTTCAAACTGCCCCTCCCCAGGCTGTTTGACTCTGAAATAATTTTCAAAATCTGTAAGGCAAAGTTTACAGCTCCAATCTCCGCTTTGGAGATGTATACATTGAGTCATTCCAAATGGAGGATACAGCACCATGAGTGCTTGGATGTTGGTTGCTAGCAACTGACATTAAGGAAGCTCTGGTGGATGCTCCTCCCATTCTTGAGCACATCACCTTGTTTGCAGTCACTGTGCAATGCTGTTTTGCAAGGAACTTGGACATAGTTGTGGTCTGAGCTCCTGGATGTCACTTATTAGCAAGCAACACACTATTTTTTGTGGTGCAGGGTTTGTAAACTGATTAAAAATTAAACAATACACTGTTTTGAATAAAAAAACCAAAAAAACAAAAAAAAATATCAAAAACCCTCCCATTCATCTGAAAAAATCATAGGCCTGACTCCTCCTATGAGAAAATTATTATTCATCCAAGCTTTTTTTCTCCCTTTCTTCATTGTTTATTCATATAAACTAATAAAACTAGGGAAGTTTGTATCTCTCCCTCATACAGAAGTTTCTGCAAGCCTGCTACCTCCCGTGGTTTCCAATAACCTCCTGTGATTTTCCAATTTTTCCTTCCAATTTTTTCATGAAGAATATCAGCTCAAAAGCTATCAACTCAGACTTCTTTTAATTTCAAACACCATCAAATCACTAATGAAGCCTTCCACAAAGTGAATTGAAGAAGGTTGAAGACAAATAGGATGAACTCACAAAGCCCTATACAAATTTTCAACACATACCTCCCTCAAAAAATATTTTTCCACTCCTTGCTCATGGCCAACAAGAAATTGAGATGGCATAAAGATGCATCCTCAGAATATTGGACAAAAAACAGCTTGAAGGGTAACTGAAGAACTTTTGGAAGAATAGAACCAGAATTGAACAACCTTACAATAGCCAAATTTCAGATAAAGCTGAAAAAATGACTTGTACTCAGTAGAAAATGATGAATTACCTTCTCACTGAGTCTTGATATCTTACTCAAGTGCCACCTCAAGGACCAGTTTATTAAGAAAAAATGGGTTTTCTTACTTTTTGAAGGCAAAGTTTAAATATACTGGATACACATGCCCACATTGTGGTTGTGAACAGACCAGTTAAGCTGGTAGAGCAGAAAAGGGGTCTGAAATAAAGGAGTGGCAATTTTGAGGAAAAGATAAGAAAATAGTGAACAACAAAATTTCAAAATTAACACTTTCTGTGCTGTGATTTTTGACAAAAGACTGCCCACAGGCATGGAGAACTCATCTGTGACTCAACATTATAACTTCATGAAAATAATAATTTTTTTGGTCCCTGATGATGTGAGCCCTTTTTCTGTCTCATTCATTTCAAAAAATTCCTTTCTTGCTGTCTAGCTTTCCTCACATCATTCTGAACACTCACACTCATCCCACCTCTACAATTCAAATCTAGCTAATCATCATCCTGAGACCTTTGAGTTAATAAATTAAACTACTGGTTCCTCTGAGAATTTGAAATCTTTTGATGAATGAGTGATTGGGAGAAACAAAGCAGATGGGTAGGAGCAACCATAAATGAAACAAGAGAGAAAATAAAGAAAAAAAATGGAACAAGAGAAAAAACATAATATTAAAAAAATTGGGAGAAGGTTTTGAGACTTCAGGTGAGATTTTGGAGGGGAAATACTGGAATTATTTGAAAAATACAACCAGTGATAATGATTGTCCTCTCAATAAATTCAAGAAAAAGCTATGGCCTGAAAATTTCACAAGATTGGCCAACTACTGAGAATATAATATGCTACTAAAGGAGGGGGACCTGAGAATATGCTGATACTTGTATGATCCTCTTGAAGGATTTAGCTCTTTATTCCTTTCAAATGAAGGATTGCTTTCTTGGCTGTCAAAAATTTCTTTTTTATATCTTTTCTGTTGCAGTGTGTATAAATCCAAATCAAGTCATTTTTGGTTTAATCATGTAAAAAAACAACATTGAGCTCAATTTTTTTTCTCTTGATGATTGGAAATTCAACATACAAAAAAGCCCAAACCAAATGAAAAATCAAACCGATAAAATTGACCATGGTCAGTTCTTTTGTCTCAATCATGCATGAAGGGAGCCAACGAAGAACTGATTTTTTTGTGAGAAACAAGGAGTGGAGTGGAGGCAAGGAAAATATTAAGGGCCTATAAGAAGCGGGAAAATTGGAATAGGTGTGCCCTCTGGTGGGGCGTGAGGTCGAAAAATTGTTGATAGGGGGCGATGGTCTGTGCAAAGACTTTTACAGATTGCTTGGCGTGATCCATGGCGGCAGTTGTGAGGCTCTCAACAAGATGAAGGAAAGCTCTGCTAGGGAATCCAGGAGGGGACGAGATCTGAGTGAGCTTGTAGGCTTGGATCAGGTATCGCGTGTGCTGCGCTTCAGTTTCCTCCTTGAGACGTTCCCCAACTTCTCTCCCTTTTCGGAACGAATATACATAGATATATGTGTAAAACATCATTGATTTGAAATATGCCATATTGATACCAACTTCCCTCACCAGTGTGGCATCATTTTCGTGGCTTGGATGCTGTGGCGGGTCGCCAAAAGATGATGGTGGTGGCTCTTTTGGCTGTCTGTGGGCATCAGTCAGATAGTGTGAGCCCATCAATTTCTCTCGGATTTTGTCTGGCAAGGTCACCTGTTGTGTGGTTGTACCGTCCCGCACAATATTGAAGAAATGATGGCCAAGTTGCTCCAGGAGGGAGTCTTCGTGCCTGAGGTTGAGCAAGAATAGCTTGGAGACCTCGTAGCCAAAGTAGTTGAGACTCGAGATGAACCGGATACATTCCTCAAAGGTGCGCAGCTGTAGTAGTGATTCCTGCCCTTCCAGTCCTGAAATTATTCGCTCTGGATGGCTGTTATAACGGTAAATAAATCGGAGCATGTCATACAAAACCTTGAAATGCACCAGTATTTCCTCCTCTCCCCCAGTCAATTCAGCTTTTGGGATATAGCTGATGATGTCTTGGAAGAGACTCGCCATTTCAGATCCTCCATCTTGCAATTGGCCTCCTTGAATAAAGCCTGTCATAATGGGCTGAAAGCCTTGTGGCGGAACTCCTGCAGCCACCTCGTGTTCCAGTCGAGCCTTCAGGAACTGGAACTCGAGTTCTTTCCAAGTGGCCTCGTCAAACTCTGCTTTCCACAACAAAAAAAAATATTTACTTATGTATATCGTACAGGAAAACTTTCTTTTTCCTATAAGTGCAACAGTTTGACTAACGGTGACATAGGATAGGTCCTTGAGTTTGTGAATGTTAGTGTCCTTGAGAATGCTTGTTCTGAGGTCCAAGTTAAGGTAAGTGGAGGCAACGTCGAAAGGAGGGAACTTGCCGAGAAGATAGCTGGCGACAAACTGGACGGTCTCGAAGTTCCGTTCACTGGCAGAGTATAACACGGAAGGAAGCATCCCAAGCTCTTTCAAATCGAAGAAGAAATCCAACATGAGATCGCTCCAACGAGCCACCATCCGCCTAGCAGGATGTTCCACCCCCTTTGCATGATAATCAACGCCCGTCCGGACGACATCACCAAAGACTGCAAAATAGTCTGTTGCCACCTTTCCGTATATCATGTTGAAGACTTCCCCAGGCAAGCCCTCCTCCCCGTGCATGATCCGATACCGCCCATAAGTGCGCAGTTGGTCCACGTTTCTGGCATACTGAGCTCCTGCTGTCAGCCTCCAATTTGAAACGTGCTCTTTCAGCTTGTCTTTGCGAAAGTACCTCTTATCCATCTTCTCAAAGTCCGCTTCAAACCTTCGGATTTTCTGAGATAGTGCCATGTAACGCTGCTTGATTTCCTTTATCTCTGGTGCAACAAGGAAAAAGTAGAGCTATGATGAGGAAATGAGAAGTCTGCAGTACGGCTATGAGATTATAAGCACCTTGTGTGTCTTCAGCAGGTCTTTCTGCAGCAGGCATTCCTGCAACAGGTATTTCTGCAGCAGGCCTGTAGCGCCACATTCTTTGCAAAGTTTTCATCAGGCATGATGATAAGACTGCAGAGACATATGATGAGTAATTTCTTTTTTTGTCTCTTTCAACATATACCAAGCCGTTATCTGACCTGTTATAGACTGAAAGCGTGGCAGATGGGTGGCTCTCAAAGAGCCTCCTCTCTTTTCGTCTGCCGGGTTGGTTTTGGCGTCTGGCGCTAGCTCCATCGGATGAGGACCGCTTCTAGCATCTCGAGTCTCGCCTAGAAAAAATACATTCCATTACAATCTTTTCAATGATCAGAAGCGTTGCATTTACTTCTACGGGGGATCCCTACTTATGCTGTTGGCTTCAATGTTGTTTCCTGTGCGGATGACAGCATGAGAAAAATGCAGAAAACAGAGTGATGAACAGCGGTTAGTATGCAATGATTATTTTACCACTCTTACCAATGGGATGAAATGGTGACGCTCCAGAAACAAAAGAAAGTGATATTTACCTATCCGGCTTTCCTTTGCAGAAGACAACCCGGGTCTGTGAGGAGAAGCATCGGCCGAGAGCCGGACCTCAGATACCTGTTCATAACCGAGCACTCTAGTCTGGAGGCCTATGATCAGGAGGATTAACGCTACGATGGACGATGGACTGGTGAGCACGATCGCTCGAGATCCGATTGAAGAGGTTGGCATGGGCTGTTTCTATTTTTATAAAGTGTATTGCGGGTACACTAGGGGGTTTCAAACCTCCCAGATCCTTGATCCAGGAAATTTGAGGTAGGTTCCAGGCCGGGCTTTTTTTCCCCGCCAAAATCGGACCTGCCCGGCCCAAGGTTTGAACGCCCCGAGTTGACTTGGCCAGGTTCCAGACCCAGGCCGGGCAGTTGCAGGTGCTCGAATCTGGTTTTAATACCAGTTTTGCCTTCAGCTTCGGGTTCCCGGCCATGGGCAACTGAAGAGTTTCAGGGTGGGCTGCACGGACCCGAGCGGACCATCTCACATCGGCCATCCCGCCAGACACCCACGAGCGACTTACTCGTGGCGGCGACTTTTACTCAGCACAGGCCACACAATCTTTGCCGATACCAAGGAAGCAAAGGAGGTAAGCGAAGTGCAGCCCCCCCCTCTCATTGACATTTCTCTAAATTTCTGACTCCGCGGCTATATAAATTTTCTTTATCCTCCGGCGGTCGTGTTTGCCGGTGCTCGCAATTACCTGGCGGTCGTCTGGCGTTCGTACACCGGCGCGTTCTCTGGCGTACTTCTTGGCGTAATCTCAGCTGTCGTCTCTGACTCTACCGAAATAATCTACAAGTCTCTGACTCCGCCGCAATAAGCTAGAAGTTATTCTTGTGTTGACAGATACGCTTCATTGAGGAACATGATGTTGAGGGTGCAATATATGACTTCAATTTCAAATCCACGGATTCCATAGCTGTGAGAAGTGGCTATGTATGAGTATTACTGATGTAGTCCATGATACACTAGATGACACTAGATGACACTAGAACTAGATGACACTAGATGGATGACTTACTATCCTGGTTGTTCCATCCCAAAGGATCCCAGTTCATCATAAACACTTTGTGTCTTCTGCCCACCAAGCCTTTACCATGCATTGATGGTGTTATCCAAGAACACGGACAGGATCTCCCTTTTCATGACACCATATAAGTGGTCCCGGAGGTGTTTAACTCAATAATTCTTTGAGAATGTTGGTTCCATTCCAGCTCTGATACAATATTTCATTTTTTTTTTAAAAAAAAAAAACTCCTTATTAGTGGAGAATGTAACTGGGCAGGTAACAGGTGAATTTGACTAGGTGCGTGAAAGGTTTGAAGATTGTGCGAAATGGGCAATAGATTATGATAAAGTGATAATTGCGTGAGACAAAGGAAAAGAAAACAAGAGAAAGGTGGCTATTTATAGCCTACAAAGAGTTGCGCGCATTTATGAGAAGAGTAAAGAAGGAATACAATGCGGCCCAAGGAAGATACCGATGTATGAGTAAGGGCCAAGTCAGAAAGGGGTCTGAGCCCCTGGCATGGCGCTGGTTGTGGCTGTTCCTCCTACGTCCGTTGGTTGGTGCCACGGGCCTAGGAGTGGTTATTTGTACTGGTCCGGGCTAGGGTGCAGCCAGCCCGGCTACAACCATCCCCCCCTCTCTCCCAGAGTGCGTCCCGGACTCATTCGTTTTTGGCTGAAGTAACTTTCCGTCAAATTTGACCCGGAACGCCCGCTTAGTCGGGGGAGCAACTTGAGCAACCGCCTTTGCTGTTTTTATAGCCGCGCGGTCAACCTTCGTCTCCGCCCGTTTAGTCCGTTGAAGAATGGCGGGTGGAGTAGACCACATGTTGTTCGTAATCAGCAACCTGAGCGACACAGGCCGGAGGCTATTCCCGTTGACAGGCCGTGAGTAGTCCTCACCATCCTGATTGACAAGAATGTAAACATTATTTTCAAGGACACTTTTGATTTCGAAAGGGCCGAACCAACGGGCGGACCCTTTGGTGTAAGACTCGTTCCTCAGTTTCACAGACTTTCCCACCGAAAAGGGTACAAGGTCTTGTGCGAACTTAGCGCTACCATCAAAAGCTGTTTTATTTTTATCAGCTTTTGCTGCAACGTTGTCAAGGGCAGCCATTCTAGCTTCATTGAGCTCCTCAATTCGGTTGCGGAGTTCGTTTTCTCCAGGGAAGGCAGCGTCAGGTGCTGACAACGCCGGTGGATCAAATGGCAATTGTGGTTTTACTCCATAAGTAAGCTCAAAGGGTGAAAAGCCGCTGCTGTCGCTGACATGCACACGGGTAGAGTAGAGTGCCGCTGGCAAGAAATCTTCCCATCGCGATGGATCCCCCGTCGAGTTCAATTTAAACAAGGCAGACTCAAGAATGCCATTGTATCGTTCATTTTTCCCATTTGTCCTGGGGTGATATCCCGAGGTATTACTTTTGCGTATTTTCCCTGCTTTCAAGAAACTCGACAATCCCCCAGAGAGAAAATTCGAGCCCCTGTCAGTCAAGAGCTCCTTTGGTAGGCCAAAAGGAGTGATGACATGAGTCAACAAAGCATCGGCGATTGCCGCGGCTGTAGCATCCTTCATAGGCACAGCAACTGGCCAAGATGTACAGTGGTCGATGATAGTTAGTATCCATCGATATTTCGATTTGTAGCTCTCGGGCATTGAGATAAAATCAGCCGCCCAACGCTCAAAAGGGCCGACCACAGGTAAAGGCACCTGTACTCCCGTCTCCTGGGTACTGTGGGACCGTTCGTGGATCTGGCAGGAGGGGCAAGTTCGAATGTATTGCTTTACATCCTCATATCGTCTGGGCCACCAACCCCTGCCACGCAAGAGTTGAAGCATGCAGTCACAACCACGGTGACCAGCTTCATCATGAAGCTTTGTCGTCAGAAGACTATACCGATGAGCACAAGACACAAATGGAGAACGCTCCTCAAGGCCAGGCCAACCAAGATAGATCAAGGTGTTGGCCGCCGCATCATGCTTGAACAACTTCAAGTTGTCAGAGGCCCGTTTAATCGCTTCCGCCAAGATCCCACTTGGGATGGGCCTGTCAGCAAGTAAGTAGGGAACTAGCAATTGCCAGTCTGTGTCGTGCAGGTCATCAGTGACCTCATCGACAAAACACAGATTGGCCCGGCAAGACAACGCATCCGGGACGATATTGTCCAATCCCTTCTTATAACAGACCACGATGTCCATCTCCGCAAACTCGTTGATCCATCGGCACAAATGTGGGGATGGAAGCTTCTGAGAGGACAAGTATTGCAAAGACAAGTGGTCGGTGTAAACCACTGTTGTCGCCACGGCGCCATCCAAATAGACTTTCCATTTCCGCCAGGCGTGCAAGATGGCAAGGAGCTCCCGTTCCTGAGCCGGATACTTACGTTGGGAAGAGTTAAGCTTACAAGATTCAAAAGCCACCGGGTGGGGCTTATGTTTATCGTCATGTTGCAGCAGGACTGCTCCTACAGCGTAGTCCGAAGCATCCTTCTCGACGACAAACGGTTTGCCAAGGTCAGGCATCATCAGCACAGGAGCCGTCATCAACGCCTCCTTCAACTGCTGAAAGGCCAACTCGTGAAGAGGCAACCAATTCACGCGTTGTCGTTTCGTTACTTGCCCCGCCATTAGATCATGCAGCGGAGAATCAATCTTAGCAAAATTCTTAACATACCATTGGTAGTAACCGCACAGCCCAAGGAACAATCACACATTGTGGACAGTCTGCGGGCGCGGCCACTCGCTAATGCATTTGATTTTATCAGACATCGTTTGAACAGAGTTGTGCGACATGATATGTCCCACAAATTGTATCTCCGTCTTCCCAAAAGAACACTTCTGCCCAGAACATTTGAGCTCTTCTTTGGAGAGGACTGAAAGGACCCGTTCTACATGAATCAGATGCTCCTCTTCGGACTCTGAATAAATGAGGATGTCATCCAAGTAGACTTGGACAAAATCGTCGATGAAGTCCCGCAAAAGATGGGTCATCATTCGTTGAAACGTGCTAGGAGCGTTGACGAGTCCAAAAGGCATCACCAGCCACTCGAAGTGCCCATACTTTGTCCCAAATGCCGTCCGAGGAACATCCTGCTTGGCTATCCTCATCTGATGGAAGCCCTGCTGCAGATCAATTTTGGAAAAAAACCTAGCACCCTTAAGAGAGTCGAAGCACTCTTGGATAAGCGGAATCGGGTGTTGGTCCTTTTTAGTGACCGCATTCACCACCCGATAATCCACGCACAGACGAAGCTTCCCACTGTTTGGGTTCTTCGCAAATAAGATAGGTGAGGACCAAGCAGATGTAGACGGCCGAATAAATCTGGAACTCTGCAGCTTGTCCAGCCTAGTTTTCAACTCCCCAAGCAGCGCCGGAGACATCTGCCTCACCGGCTGGTGGACAGGTTGGGCATCTCCAGTGTCAACGAGGTGCCGAATCACATGCTTGCAGTCAGACGTGCGGTCAATCTTGGAAAAAAGATCAGCATAATGGTTGACAAGCGAGATTAACTTGTCACAAAAAGGCCCTTCTGCCGGGAAACAAGAGGGAAGAGACGGGCTGATCTTGTCCTGCGGTCCAAGTACAGTTCTGTCAGAAATCATGCCGAGGTAGCAGCCACTCGCAACAGCTGTGACCTGGCAGTCAAAAGCCTCCCTCGACAGACGGGGCTCGTCATCGGCGACCACAGATAGTATTGAGTAAGCTGAAACATTGTTATCGGGCGGGGAAGAGGGAAAAAAAGAAATCGTCTTGCCATCAGGGCAACGGAGAACCCATTCGTTGGAGCTCCAGTTGGTAGATACCACAGATTCGGCAATCCAGTCTCGCCCTAGTATAACATCAAAGGTGGAGAGTGGGACCACCCGACATTCCACCGTCATTTCAATCCCTTCAATGCAGAAGGGAACCATGGCTGTCTGGTTGTTGTTGATTATATTACCAAACGCCCCGGTCACCGAGAAACTTACATCAGAGATTTTTAGAGGGAAACCTCTATCCCTTACAAATGTGGCAGACACATAAGACGAGCCAGCGCCTGTGTCAAGGAGGAGCCTGGCCAAGCGCCCCGCCACTTTGTGGTGGAAGTCCACACACAATCGTCTGTCCTCATGGACCAGCAGCGAATGGTCAACAAGAAGAGAACCACACCTGTCAATTAAGATCTCCACTGGAACAGAACCGGTACACAGAGACGACGCCGTCCCCATGCCTGGGTGATCGGCTATCTCAAAGGCATCATCATGTGCCAACAAAGTGCCCGGCACAGAGGCTCGGGCGGGCGCGCGCTCAAATACACTAGTTGGATCAAAGGAATGGAGGGGGGAGAGGAAGAAACAACTAGTGATAACAGTGTTGATGAGAGAGACTTTAAATCATTGACCCTCATTTTTTGGCCTCACTGGCCTCCTTTGCCTTGGCCTCATAGGCCTTCTGCTTCTCAGTCTTAGGAGACGTAAAATTAGAGCTAATGTGACCCTCCTTGTTACAATTGAAACAGACATTCGCACCGGTTGTCTTCTTCTTCGGTTTAGTGTCGACATCAGTCGCACCCCGTTTGTTGGAACCAGAAGCGACCATTGCATTCAAAGCCTGAGTTTTTTGGTACATGCGATCCTTGTCAAGGGCCGCCACAACCAACTGAGAGAATGTCATTGGCGTCCTGCGACGCTCCTCAGTATGCATTAATGTCAGCAATTTTTGGTTTAGTGCCCGATTGAGTCGACCGATGAAGCCGGTGGACTCCTCATATGCAAAATTGTACTGCTTCACGTGGGTTTGCCAGTCGCAAAATCGGTCGTAGAAGGCCTGGCACGATTTGTTAGGCCCTTGTTGAAGGGCCTCGTACTCGTCCGCAATGACCTGCTTCGACAGGGTCACTGGGTTGAGGCCCTTGATCCAGCTACAAAATTTGTCCCAAGAGATGGGATCCATCTCCAAGGCGATGGAATCCTTGTAATCCACATACGCCTTGCCCTGAAGCAACTGAATTCCGGCCATGTGCCAGACGTCGGGGTGAGCTTGTCGGTTCTTCAGATTAATGCTCAGCGTGTTGAGCCAACGTTTAACATCGATCCCCACTTCGCCCTTGTAGTAGGGGCAATTGACATAAGACCAACCCCTGAAGACCTTCCCGAGGTTGGACTCCAAGTGGAAAACGGCCGGAGACGCACGTGGCCTCTTTGCTGGTGCCGGGGTCCCCTCAGCAACAGGGGGGTCGACATCCATTTTGTCCTTGGCAATGCCAATGTTGGCCCGGGGCAAGCTGTCGTCATTGACGCGGAGCCGTCGGATACAGTCGGCGGCCGCCTGGTCATACGCCTCCCGGTTGGAAACCCCCACAGGGGGTTTATTCTCCTCCTCAGCCCGTTGGTCTTGGCTGGAGATGACATCGGCCGCATCGAAAGTGTCATTGTCGTCCGAGGTGGCGGCGTCGTCGTCCCGTCTAGCACGTAACCAGAAACGTGGGTTGTCCCACACGTAAGGTTGTTGTTCACCCGTCATTGCTTCCAACTCGCCAGGAGTGTAAGCGTCACCCACACAAGGTGGAAGCAGTTGTGGAGATGAAGTGCCAGTGGGGGGAGTTCTAGGGATAGCCATTTCTATCCAATCAACAAGAACACAGGGCATTTAGCTCCTATTGGAATTGACGCACACACCTGAAGCAACAGCCACAGGACTTTTCACAACAATACACAATCCACAACACACAGCCAAGCCCAAAGGTCTTGTCCGAAGACAGTCAGGGGGACATATTTTTTCAGGAACCTTTGCAAAACTCACCAGATAAATCAGGAAATTTGTTGGCAAAAGGTGATAAAGATTTTAAAAAAGAAAAAATAGTCATTTGAAGCTCACTACCACTGTAACTGGGCCGGTAACAGATGAATTTGGCTATATGCATGAAAGGTGAAAGTTGTATGAAAGGAGGCAATAGAATACAATAAAATGATAATTGTGTGAAGAAGAAGAACAAGATATCTAGAGAAAGGAAGCTATTTATAGCCTACAACAAGTTGCGCGCATTTTGAGAAGAATAAGGAAAGAGTAAAAGGTGGCCCATAGCCAATACACCACCGGGTCAGAAAAACTGATTGGTGTGTGTCGGAGGATTGGTGGGGGTTGGGCCCACAGTGTCCCATCCGTGGGGGAGAATGTTGGTTGGAGCCAAGCTGGCTCCCTCGTCGAGTGTCTCCTGCCCTCCATCCAACCATCTCCCTACGATCCATTGCTGGTCCCTCATTGGGGCCATGATGGGCCACCAGCAGGCCCCCTGGCATTGGAGCTGAGATTGAGCCCAGCCTACACTGTCGGGGTGAGGCTTGCTCCTTCGTCCATCCGATCCAGCTGCTGGGGTTGCCCCATCGATGGAAACTTTGGAGCAAGCTAGACAAGCAGAGCAGCATTTTTTTTTTTTTTTTTTTTTGGCACTGTAGTTTCTGAGGCTCTTGTAACCCAGCAAAGAGATTAAACATAAAAAAAATGAAGAAAAAAAAATTACAGTGAAAGGACTTCGGCGTTTTTTTTTTTTTCAGAAAATTGCCGTCAAATCGGAATGACATCCCAAATGTGCCATTCCTCATAAGCACCTTAGCATAGCTGCTAGACACTGGGCTTGAAGGTGTTAGTTCGCCTGCGCAGTTTGTGTGGGTGGGCGGTTCGATTCTTGTTGATGGGTGTCCTTTTTTGGCACCAGTCTAAGCAGCCCTCAGACCAAGGGTGCAGGGTGGGGGGAAGGTTGGGCCGACCTTCCAGAAGGTCGGTCAGTCGATGCACCGCCAAAGCAACTTTTTGGCGGTGACGCGAAAACGAAGGTCCATCGTCTGCCACCAAGCCAAGAAAGACGGTCGGGGCAACCACCCCAACTCTTGGTGGGACATCGTTGGAGTGGCGCGGTGGTGTACAGGTGTGTATGAGTAAGAGCCAAGGAGAAAGGGGTCCGAGCCCCTGACGTGGCGTTGGTCGTGCCTGTTCCTCCTACGTCCGTCGGTTGGTGCCACGGGCTTTAGGAGTGGTTACTTGTACCGGTCTGGGCTAGGGTGCAGCCAGCCCGGCTACAGATGTAGGACTGCGGGGCCTCACACTTCTGAAGATGGATATAATAGCCTAGGACAACGAAGCCACCCAATTGCACGAGCTAAATTTGCGAGGATACCTGCCTGATAATTGGATGAGCTATATTCGCGGCAAAGAATTCTTCTTGTTTCC
>SMGU01000499.1:0-11742 GCA_004348175.1 Puccinia novopanici
CATGAACACATGTATCACCTTTTGGACATTTGAGGGTTCTATGAGGCATTTTAATAGAGTTTTAGCAGTTCTGGGGGCGCTTCCAGGTGTTCTGGTCATGTGATTTATCCTTAAGAAGATTAAGTTGATAATATTAGATTTAATTAGCACATGATTTGAGCAAGGTAGTGTTAAGCTAAGTTCAATAATCATGTGGTAATTTTTCTAGAGCACATGTATCATTTTTCACTGGTTGTGAGCGCTTCAAGCACTTATTAACTCCATGTAAAATGTGGTTATGATTCAATATTAATTATCCAAATGAATATTCAATTCATACCACATTTTTCATGATCAATGTAATTAATTAATTAATTAATTGTTCATTGCTCATTAAATGTTATAATTAATTATAACACAACTCATACAATTCAAGGTATACATGTCACTACTATTGGTTAACATACTGATATTGTTACTATAAGTTAAATTATCTTATGTTAATCTAGACTAAGTTTGAATACTATAAATAGTTACCCGTATTATATTATTAATTCTAGAATAATATAATAAATAGTTATTATAGTGATTATAATAGTTTTTATAACAATAATAATAACAACTAATGAATATCATTGATTATATAGATACAATATAATTATCCTTTGAATGATAAACAAGGTTTGGTGCTATTATTAATACATTAATCATATTGTATTTCTATGATAATAGTGGATAAGAGATGTATTAATACTATTATGTGGTTATTTGGAATTATGCAACTACTTGGGTGATATCAGGTATGGTGATATTACCTCTGGGGTTGACAGAAATTAATTATCATAATATTATTCAAGAAGAGAAGTCACCTCTAACACTTCAAAAACAACTTACTCAACTGCTGTGGAACTACTCTTTTGGGGAATAGAGCTTGAGAAGGATAAGTGCTTGAAGGTCTGACTCTCTGGGTAAGCTTGGGAGAGCAAAGAAAAATAATAAAAAAGAGTATGGACTCTAGAAGAATAAGGTGTGGCTAATGATGATGTTCAGAGATTTCAGGAGATAGTGTAGACACAGGCTGGATACTGGAGTAAACAAGGGATTGGTAAGGGATAAATGTTGCAGGTGATGGTTTTGTAGACCCAGACTGGTTACTGGTGTGAAAAAGGTAAGATGATTTGACTATAATAACTTCTTGACTATAATAAATTCCTATAAGGCTAATGACCAGTGCTATGCAATTAAGACTAATGACCAGTGCTAAGCAATACTTCTTGATTCTCAGTGAGCTGATGGGGGAAAAAAATTCAGGGGAAACAGAGGAGTACTTATAGTAAAATGGGAGAAAGGCCAACTTGTGGTTGCGTACAAATGTAAGAGGGATGGAACATTCCAGAGAGGGAGAAAAAGGGCCAACATGTGGGTGCATATGAAATTTAAACTAGGGGCAACAGCCTCATGGAAAAAAATGGAAAGAAACAGGTGGAGACAGGCTTGTGGTTGTTATGTTGGAATTGTGGTTGCATCTATTGTTGAGAATTTTCTTGGTTCTGACTTGTGGTTATGTGTATTGTGTTGTATTTGAGATTTTTCATGTGTCAGAGTTGTGGTTACAGGTTGAAGGGTTTCAGGTGGGATTTCTGGGGGTTTGCTGCTTGTGTATCCTTGTGTAATGTTGCTGTGACACTTGAGGGGGCCTGGGTTTGATGTTATTGATGTGTGTGGGGCTTGTGGAAGATTGGCTTACCACACTGCCTGGAGTTGACATTTGGAAAGTCAAAGGAAACATGTGGTGTCACTCCAACCTTTCTGCAAGAGCGATTGAACCAAGATTTGATGCACAGTCACTGTGCAAACTGCACATTGACTGTGCCAAATAAATCTACATATTCAAACAGGTGGAGTTTGGATGGCAGCTTGGATGGAGCATGCTGCATTTCCACTGCAGGCAGTTGAACAAGTTTTTTTTAAATTGTAAGTTGAATTCCTCCTCCTCATAAGATTCAGAAAAAAAAGTTATCTGGAACCAGTAGCCATCTTCAATATACTACAAACAGTGGTGTGTTTCTATGCTAAAGCACTAAAATAACATACTTAGCAATGCTACAGCTCTAAAATAGCATACTTAGCAATGCTACAGCACTAAAATAGCATAATTAGCAATGATACAGGGCTTCTACATTCCACTAAGCTACAGTGCTTTTAGAGGCCATTTTTTGCTACAAAGCGGTGTAGCGTAGTGTAACAATGCCTTTTTTGGCCTCCTTCTATTAGCATTAGCGCAAAACCTCTAATGGCTACAACAGAAGTTGTTAGCTGTTAGTGGTTTTGCACTATGCTAACGCTAACGTTAGTGTAGCAGGCCCAAATATTACTCTAAATTTACTACCCATATATTTCAAAGCCATAATAGCCACCTCATACTCCCAGTTTTCAGCTACCTAAAAGAAATTGGTCTGTTTTATTAATTTGTATTCTCTGCTTTATAACTATTTCTTGTTATCCTTTCCATTGTTCCCTTTCACACTTGGAGATGACCAAGGATTTCCCTGACTCTTTCCCGGAATCCAAAAATGAGATTTGGTTGCTTTTCCTGAGAAGCTTTAAGAATCATCAGTACCTTCATGGCTAAGCAATATTCAGCAATATCACTCCCTTTGATCTGAAAGGATAATAGGTCTGACTCCAAATATGAGAGAATTTTTATCCCTCAATTTTTTGATCTCCCTGAATTTTTTTTTCTCTCTCAAAGTTTATTTATTTATTTATATTCATATAAACTAATAAGAAGTCTTTGAACTGAGGTTTTGAATTTTTGTGTAACTCAAAAGCCTGCCACCTCCAGTGGTAGCCAATCAGCTCCAGTGCTTTCCCTCTTTTTCCTTGCAATGTTTCATGAAAAATATCATCTCACAGACTATAAACACATCCTTCTGTTAATTTAATATACCATCACATAAATATTTTACCATAGAGGATTTTCCTTGCATTGAAATACTTTTTCTAAACTCTATAATTGTTTAGAGAGGTTCCTTAGCAGGATTCTGGGGTTGGCTTGATGTGAAATATGTTCAGTATGCAAAAAATCTGAAAAATGTTAAAACCACATCATAAAGGTTTAACAGAAGATTAAAAATTAGATAATCAGTCATTCAAACCAATATAAATAGCCTATCTTCCCTTCCTGAAATTATTTTCTGTGGAGCTAGGAACATCAGTCGCTTCCTTCTAGTCCTTTCTTTTACCCTTTCTCATTTCTATGGTTTCCTTCATCTTTTATTCATTTGTGAATAGAGAGTCTTTCATTATTCTCTACAGAGATACCTAGCTTTTTGAAAAGCATCTTTGGTTCTGTAAAACTCTCCTAGAATTTTTATGCTTCTAGTTCCCCCCTCCTTAAAGACTTGAGTGATGGGTAAGCTAGTTGCCACTTACAACAAGGTCTCTGAACTCATTAAGCCTGCAGAAAAGTGACACAAAGCATGTGGAAGACTAATAGGATGAATTCACAAAGCCTTATACAAACAGCCAATACATCCCTCCCTCAGAATACCCTTTTCCACCCCCCCTTATGGCCAAAAATAAAATTGAATGACATCAAGATGCTTGCAAATACTATCAGAATATTGGCTCAACAACAGCTTAGAGGTTAAGCCTTTCTGTGATGTGATTTTTGAAAGAAGACTGACCATGGGAATCCACTCAAGTAGAGCACTCATATCAGACTAATTATTATAAATTGATACATGTAACTCTTTGTTTGGTTCTTGAGGATGTGTGCCTTTTTTCTGGCTCATTAAGTGCACATTATTTTCTCTTGTTGTCTAGCTTTTGTCATTTCATGTTGACCACTTACACTCATCCCACCTCTGCCATTCTAATTTAGCTCATCATCATCCAGCAAATTTTGAGTTAATAAATCAACCCAGTACTTGTTCCTATGAGAGTCTGAAGTATTTTGATGAGTGAGTGATTGGGAGAAAAGAAGAAGATGGGAAGTGGCAACCACGAATGAAGCAAGAGAGAAAATCAAATGAAAAACTATGAATGAGAAAAAAAATTAAAAAGAAATTGGAGAAAGTTTGGAAACTTTGGGTGAGCCTTCAGAGTGGAACAACTTGAATTGATGAAGAATGAAAACTAGAAATGAGGAGTGCCCTCTACATAAATCTAAGATTATTCTTCAAGAAAAATCCATGGACTAAAAATCTTACAAGATTGGCTGACTACTGAGAATATCATATGCTATGAAAGGAGACTTAGAATATGCTAATAATTTTATGATGCTCTTGAAGAAGGCATCCTTTTATTCCCTTGAAATGAAGGATGATTTTCTGGGAAGCCAAAATTTCCTTTTTTAAATCCTTTCTTTTGCAGTGTGTATGAATTCCAATCAATCAATTTTCAGACTAATCATGTAAAAAACATTGTGCTTTTTTTTTTTTTTTTGGATCATTGGAGATTAAACATCACAAACCAAATTAAATAGCAAACCAATAAAATTAACCATAGTAGGTTCTTTTGTCACAATCATGAATGAAGGAAGCAAGCAAAGAACTATTTTTTTTTCAGGAGTGGAGTGGAGGCAAGGAAAATATTAAGGGCCTATAAGTAGCGGGAGAATTCAAAGAGGTGGGCCCTCTGGAGGGGCGTGAGGTCGAAAGCTTGTTGATAGGGGGCGATGGTGTGTGCAAAGACTTTTACAGATTGCTTGGCGTGATCAATGGCAGCAGTTGTGAGGCTCTCAACAAGATGAAGGAAAGCCCTGCTATGGAATCCAGGAGGGGACGAGATCTGAGTGAGCTTGTAGGCTTGGATCAGGTATTTCGTGTGCTGTGCTTCAGATTCCTCCATGAGACGTTCCCCAGCCGCTCCCCCTCTTGGGGACTCATATACATAGCGATATGTGCGAAGCATCATTGATTTGAAAGTTTGCCCCTCGAGAATCACTTCCTGCGCCAGTGCGGCATCATCTTCTTGGCTTGTGTCCTGCGGAGAATCTCCGAAGGATGAGAATGGTGGCCCTTTTGGCTGTTTGTGGCCATCAGTCAGATAGTGTGAGCCCATCAATTTCTGTCTGATTTCGTCTGGCAATTTTAGCCGTTGTCTGGTTGTACCGGCGTACACAGTTTTCAAGAAATGATGGCCAAGGTGATCCAGGAGGGAGTCTTGCCTGAGGTTGAGCAAGAATAGCTTGGAGACTTTGTAGTGAAAATAGTTGAGACTTGAGATGAACCGGATACATTCTTCGAAGGTGCGCAGTTGTAGTAGTGATTGCTGGCCTTCCAGTCCTGAAATTATTTGTTCTGGATGGCTATTATAACGGTAAATAAATCGGAGCATGTCATACAAAACCTTGAAATGCACCAGTCTTTCCTCCTTTCCCCCAGTAAAGTTAGCTTTTGGGATGTAGCGGATGATGTCTCGGAAGAGACTCCCCATTTCAGATCCTCCATCCGGCAATTGGCCTCCTTGAATAAATCCTTTCATAATGGGCTCAAAGCCTTGTGGCGGAGCTTCTGCAGCCAGCTCGTATTCCAGTCGTGCCTTCAGGAACTGGAACTCTATTTCTTTCCAAGTGGCCTCGTCAAATTCTGCTTTCCACAACAAAAAAAAAAATCTATTTACTCATATCATACAGAAAAACGTTTTTCCCTATAAGTGCAACAGTTTTACTAACGGTGAGATAGGTCCTTGAGTTTTTGAATGTTAGTGTCCTCGAGAATGCTTGTTCTGAGGTCCAAGTTAAGGTAAGTGGAGGCAACGTCGAAAGGAGGGAACTTGCCAAGAAGGTAGCTGGCGACAAACTGGCTGTTCTCGAAGCCCCGTTCACTGGCAGAGCGGAACAGGGAAGGAAGTAGCCCAAGCTCTTTCAAATCGACGAAAAAATCCAACATGAGATCGCTCCAACGCGCCACCACCAGCCTTACAGGATCCTCAACCCCCTCTGCACGATAATCAAGGCTGGCCCGGACGACATCACCAAAGGCCGTGAGATAGTCTGCCACCACCTTCTCGTATATCATGTCAAAGACTTCCCTAGGCAAGCCCTCCTCACCCCACAGGATCCGATCCCGCCCATAACCACGCAGTTGGTTCACCTTTCTGGCATACTGAACTCCTGCTATCAGCCTCCAATTCGAAATGTGCTTTTTCAGCTTGTAATTATGGCGAAGTTGCGGGCCCATATGCATCTTCGGATAGTCTTCTTCAAACCTTCGGATTTTCTGAGATAGTGCCATGTAACGCTGCTTGATTTCCTTTATCTCTGGTGCAACAACGAGAAAGTATAGCTACGATGAGGAAATGAGAAGTCTGCAGTACGAGTATGAGGCTATAAGCACCTTGTGTTTCTGCAGCAGGCCTGTAGCGCCACCTTCTTGGCCACGTTTTCATCAGCCAAGAGACTGATGACAAGACAGGAGAGACATACGATGAGTAATATCTTTTTTCGTCTCTTTCAATATATGGGAAACCGTTATCTGACCCGTTATAGACTTCAATCCCAGCGGATGGGTGGCTCTCCGAGAGCCTCTTCTCTTGTCGTCTGCTGGGTTGGTTTTGGCGTCTTGCACTAGCCCCATCGGATGAGGACCGCTTTTAGCATCTCGGGTCTCCTCTAGAAAAAGTACATTGCATTCCAATCTTTTCAATGATCAGATACGTCACGTTTAGCTTTACGGGGGATCCCTACCTATGATGTTGGCTTCCATGCTGTTTTCTGTGCGGATAACAAAGAACATGAGATAAAGACAGAAAACAAAGCGATGAGCAGTAGTTAGCATGTGATACTCTTACCAATAAGGTGCAATGGAATTCGCCGTCATGGCGTTTCAGAAACAAAAGAAAGTGATAATTACCTATCCCGCTTTCCTTTGCAGGAAACAACCTGGGATTATGACGAGAAGCAGTGTCGGAGACCCTGACCTCAGATAGCTGCTCATAACCTAGCAATCCAGTCTGGAGGCCCATGATCAGGAGGATTAATGCTACGATTGATGATGGACTGGTGAGCACGATTGCTCGCATGCTTGGATCGAGAAGAAGAAGAATTATCTTCCCGTTTCGCAATGTCACAAGCTTTCGCCCCCCAGAAAAATAAATCTGTTTTGGTTTTTTTGTTGTGATAATTCAGTTGCGGAAATGCTCTTGAAGTATATGGGTTGAAATGATATTTATAGTAGCGGAAGGGAGACCGAGATATTACGACGAGGTTTTTTTAGGAGGAGGGTTGTGTGGAGACAGACGAGGAAGAAGAAGAACGTCGAGATCCGCTTAAAGGGGCATGGGCGGTTTCTAATATTTATTGTATGAAGTGTACTGCGAGTACACTGCAAAACTACTGCTTAGCAGATCGGTGCAACGAGTCTCAACCAGTGTTAGGATAGCTCGGTTGTGATAGTCTTGTATCGGGTGTGGGAGTGATGATTGAGGTTTAGGTTTTGTGTGCGCCGCAGCATTGTACATACTTTGTGTCCTTGTCGGCCCGGTGCCGGTTTCCTTTTCTTCTCCACCGAGTTGAGGCACCAGCACCGGGACGCGTGTGAGCTTACCGTCGCCACCGGGACACATTCTAGTTGTCACCGTTTGTTTCCTCACAACGAGAAACAAGCTCTGAGCATCCTTTGTGTTAGGAGCTGACCGGCAACAATCTGTGTTGTCCCGGCAATTGCTGTTAGCTCACGTGCTATCCCGGCGATGATCCCAAAACTCGGTGTTGATTTCACTAACCTGTGTTGTCCCGGCAATTGCTGTTAGCTCACGTGCTATCCCGGCGATGATCCCAAAACTCGGTGAGGAAACATCGCCGGGCGGGACAACGGACAGACTAAATACAGCCAATCCCAAAAACCTTGCGGCTGCAGGTGGGGGATTTGGCCAAATTCTCCACTCTGCGCCACAAAATTCCACGCCACAGGGCCTGTACGCCAGCCCCAATCAGTTTTTTCTCTCATTTCTGCCCCACCCGGACCCCCTTCAACCCCCTCCAAATTTTTTTTTTTCCACCCTCCCCGAACCACCTCCAACCACTCCTCCCTCCGATTTTTTTTTTTTCGCCCGGCCCGGACAACCTCCAAACAACCACACATCCTTCAGTAAGTCTTTTTTTTTCCCTTTATCCTTCCTTTCAGCCATGGCTGAGACCATTGACTAATTTTTGGTCATGTTTCATCAGGATGGAGTACTTGAATTTCTCCCAAGACGAAACGCAGGTCGAAACGCAAGAGTCGTACCTCGCTCCATCACCGGGCGCCCAACCATATGTTTCAATATTTCAAACCCAGCAGACGCAGAATCGACCGCCTCCGTCATCAAGAATTTTACCCGCCGGTTCACCAGTACCAAGGATGGATCCAGCGCGACGTATCCCGAGCGCGCTGGATCCCTCAATCCCCGCGGAACCATTGGCTTCAACAGTCGACACCGGCGCGGTGGTCGTTCAGCGGGCAATCAGTATAGATTACCTGTTCTTCTCCCAATCTGTCAGCACCGACGTCCCGAAAGGTGGTCGACGGACTTCGACGGGTACCAAGAAAGAATGGGATCGATATGCCCCTGTGGGCAACAACCTGTTAGTGTGGCACACTTGCTTGGCCTCTCATACCTGGGACGCGGTCCAATCGCATGTCGTGCATTTGATTACGAATGGTCAAACAAACTTTGGACGACTTGTGGAGACAGAAATCAAAAACCACAATGTGAAGTGGCAGGTCATAATCGCCGGTAGTCAAACATATGGAGCCAAGAAGAACGTCTTCGTCGAATGCGAGAAGGATTTCAAAGATTTTGTTAAAGCGGTGTACGATACTCTAAGTAGCAAGGTCATCATCAAGATATGCATGGATGACCCTTCAAAGAAGGAGAAGCAACTTGAGCAGGTATGTCCCCATTTTTTTTTATTTTTTTTTTCATCTTTGGAAGCCAACACATTTGGTCTATTTGTCTCAGGAGCGTGAAATTGAAGAAAATCTCACTTTGACATTTGGGGATGAAGCTGAACGACTCCCATTAGAACGTCAACGAGCTCGTCTATTGGCAAATGTGAGTTGTTTTGTTCCCCATTGGGAGTGATGCCTGCTTAGACTGATGCCCTTGACATCTACAACAGGCCAGAGCCGATGTGACTTCGAATCCTGTCACTCCAGTGGTAGCCCAACTAATGGGTCATATCATTGAGAAATGGGGGCAGGACGATGAGAGATTATGGGTTGGAAACCCTGATGATGCCTCGGAGTGCATGCAAATCACACACGATCGCCTCCATATCTGGGCCCGAGCTATTGTGCACAAGACCAACCCCGCCATCGACATGGACCACCCTCCACAAACGAAGGATTTCGAGTGGATCAAGAAGCGACTCGTCCCCCTGGCTGATGTGCACAAAAATCAAACCCACCAAAAAAACACTGCTTCTCGGGATGTGACAAGTGCGAACGACAGTCCCGGCCACTTACCATCCGACATTCTGAATGATTGCGATCTAGACGCGAGAAAAACTGTTGACCTCACCAGCAACGAGTCAGATATCGAGATCATGCGCTCTTCACTTGGTCAACACCCTTCGGGTCATCAATCATATCAATCACCGATCGGAACCTCTTGTGATGGTTCCCCAGCCCGTAAATACATGCGCAGCCCTTCAGGGGATCTAATTGGTGAAGCGATCAGTAAGCTCTCTTTTCGCCGGGCAAGCAATAATACCCAGTCAAATTCCTTCTCGCCTGCTCAAAAGCGACCTTCTTCTGTGAGATCGATCGACAAGCGAATGCGACCGATTAAAAAGCTGTCGGCGATAGGAAAAACGCTTTCATGGGAAGATTTCCTTACCCACTGTAATTTTGCAACAACTGACATGGTGGTTAGGGGTATGATTCAACTGAACCACATCCCACACTGGAGTAATTTCTTAACGACCTCGGTACCCGCCCTGATGAGAATGAATTTCCCTGAAGCCATAGCTAACCAACTGATGTATGGCACCCAAACTATGCCGGCCCATTACTTTGAACCCATATGATAGCATGTTGTGTGATTTGTTCTGCTAATGACTGGTACAATCTTTTGAAATACGTTTTTTTTTCCTTTTGCAATTAACCATGTGATTCCATGAAATACAAGTACTTTGTCCTGATCGATCCTTAAAAATGGACTGAGTGTTATCGAGCCATAAGAAAGAGCATCCTTATGCTTAATCTATGAGGTTTATCGCGCTGGAAGAGCATCATTCGAGGTGGATGAGCTCGTTCGTTATGCTTAAGGAAACAGAGGATGCTGTTTCTCAGGTGAACTCTTCGATTGCATGAGCATGGTAATGATTATTATTCATTACATAAATCTATCAACCTTTATTTCAAGTCTTGGGAGACATACATACGCAAAGGACACTAGAACAAGTAATAATTACACATTACAAAGGAAAAAAACAATGAAATCAATCAAACTTGGTAATTGGAACCTCGGAACAATGCTGCCATTAGCTCGGGAGTTACTACATGGGGCAGGAAATCTTTGACGATGTCGGGATCATCGCTTGTGCCAGTGAGGATGTTGTGGCGCTTCAAACGAGACTTCAAAACGGAAAATACCTTCTCGATCGGATTCATATCCGGCGAGTAAGGCGGGAGGTAAATTAAGAGGACCCCTCGGGCCTCGCAAAGTTGCTCGATGTTGCCTCCGTGGTGGACTCTGGCGTTGTCCATGATCAATACACTATTTCGGCCCGGAAAGCGATTCATATTGGGAAGCTATTTAACACAGACAAGCGTTAGCACGGTACATCTGATGGAATAAGTCAAAGAAATCATGAATGTGAGTGAGGGACTTACAAGTAGTTCTTCTAAGAAGAACTCGAGGTCGAGGCGACAAACTGTGCCTTCTTGGGCCATTACAGCCAAGAGACCATCCAAGGAGACCGCCGGGAGGACACTTATTCGACTGGCGACCAACGGACGAGGGAGACGAACAGTTCGTCGCCCTCGGATTGCCCAAGCAGAGGCCCGAGAGTGAGTTTTGATGGAGATGCCCGCCTCATCTGTCAATCCTCGTTAAGCAAATATTAGCATAATGATAAACAGCCAAAGATAGAAGGACGTACCAATGAAAACCAGGTGATTGGAAGGGATGAAGCTGATTTGGCTTACAAACTCAGCTCGTTGGATTGGACACTGAGATGGATGCACAGTTCGTGCTTTCTTTGACGTCAGATTCAGGCAATGTTTCATTTCGTTGTGGATCGTCGAAAGTGCTAGTTGCTCGCCAGAAATGGTGCTGAGGTGAGACTGGATTTCATCTAAATAGAGAGTAGGTTCCAGCTCCAACGCGGCAAGAATGAACTCCGATTCTTCACGAGTCACTGCCACCGGGCGGCCGCGGGGTTCGTAGAGCGCAGGATCCCGGATAACCTGTCGGGTCCGTTCGAATAAATCCCTCCACCGAGCAAGAGAATCGGGAGAGATTTGGAGGTCGGTTTTGTTGTTGATGCGGCGGAGCGAGTATCCCCGGAGACACATCTTGACGGCGACCACCTTGATGTCCTTCGAGTACTTGCGAAATACCATCGTTCTGTTGTGAATGTTCAAGGATGACACATGGTCTCAGCCATGGCTGAAAGGAAGGATAAAGGGAAAAAAAAAGACTTACTGAAGGATGTGTGGTTGTTTGGAGGTTGTCCGGGCCGGGCGAAAAAAAAAAATCGGAGGGAGGAGTGGTTGGAGGTGGTTCGGGGAGGGTGGAAAAAAAAAAATTTGGAGGGGGTTGAAGGGG